>CAJHQP010001219.1:0-125132 GCA_905132765.1 Moricandia arvensis
ATAACACAAAAGTCAAATTTAAGAGAAGACTTCTCAAGAAAACTTAGCTAAATTCACCAAATATCAAATATTACATAAATACTTAAATCTATTTTGAGCATCAAGTTCTATAGTAGTAATAGAATCTGAATTTACTAATGTAATTTGCTCCAAACATGAAGGCAGCCGTTCATACTCATCTTCTGGTTGACATATATATTTTTAGCATTCAAAATTAGAGAACATTATCAAACATAGAACATCAAGGTCAAAAAAATAACTCTTCTATCATTAGCTAGAAACATTAATAGACATATTTGATAACCTCTAAATTATCACCAATAAAGTTATGAATTTTATTCAGGACCCCAAATATTATCTATAACATATGAATTAACAATAAAATTTTAAAAAGTCATTTTAAATTTGAAAATAAAATGAAGGTTTATTATACATTTTCGTGGAAGACTTTCATGAAAGTCTTCAGGTCAATTTTGCAATTGAAAATTTACAAAGGAAGCTTTTAGAGAAGTCTTCTCTAGAGCATACTTCTAAGGAAATCTTTCTTTGTAAATATTGGCTTATTTTTTGTAATTCAAAATTCTCGAAAATACCAGAGAAGACTTCCTTAGAAGTATTCATGGATAAAAAAAGTTAGTTTTGGCAATTGACTCAATTGTGTCAGAAATTTGAACTTTCTACACAAGACTTCTATGTAAGTCTGTGTAGGTTACTTTTGCAATTGATAATATTTGATTTTTCTTGAGAAGACTTTCCTGAAAGTCTTCTTTCATTACCTTATGTTAGACCAGAATTACGGAATAAAAATCTAGAAAACTTATCTGAAAGTCTTCCAATTTAAAGTAAATGTTTAAGTTTAAAATTTTTATTGGAAAAGTAGCCTACGCAGATTTCCACCGACAACGAACAAAATTAATGTAAAAGTTGAAAAAACTTCTGTGAAAGTCTCCCGGTGGAAGACTTACCGGGAAGTCTTTTGTAGAATGTCAAATTTCTGACACAGAGCGTCAATTGCAAAACTAACTTGTTTATCCGAGAAGACTTCCAAGGAAGTTTTCTCAAAAAATTTTGTCAACAAAGAAAAGTTGGAAGACTTCCACGAAAGTCTTCTCTAAAAACATACATAAAGTCAATTGAAAAACTAACCTATGCTTTGACCAGAAGACTTCCGTGGAAGTCTTCTATGTCGAGAAAACTTACACGTAAGTCTTCTCGCGAACAAATTTGGGTAAACAATTCGATTCATACCTTAAACCATTGAGAAAACTTGCTTAGTTCTCCAAGCACACAAAACTTCACCACGACAACTACTCGATCGTTAATGACCAATAATCATGAGCTTGAATGCATGTATGAACCTTAAATACTTTAGAATAAAAAACTTTGGGGTTTTTTGGATGAATATAGAGAGAAATTGAGAAAGATTTAGTTTTTGTGGATAAGATATAAGATAAAATGAGTGAAAATAGATTTGTTGATGCATTATGAACTTCATATTGGTCGTTCATTGTTGTTCAGTGAATTGATGGCAGTTGCATTTTCATGAATAATTGATGAATGTGAGGATGATAGAGTAAACACATAATTTTAGAAGAAAAAAAATAAGTAGTGGCATTTTCGTAAATAATCATAAATTTTGGGATGAATAGAAAAAGTCAAAGTTCCAAAAAATAAGTTAGTTTTGTGTTTAACTTCAAGTTTTGAGTCAATTTCGCAAAACACCCAATTTTTAATGATCTTCCTTATCTTAACATTTTAAAACCACATAAACTAATTACTTCACATAGTAGTTACACAAAAATACATATATTTCGACAAACAAATAAAATTAAATCATTAGAATATAAAATAACCAAAAACACAACAATCATAGTTTATTATTTTTCTCATTTGTTTTATTTATGTCTCATTTCTTTTTTCTACTAAAAATAAATATGTTAATTATATTATAATCAAATCTATATATTACATTAATAGAGTATTAACTCTACGAAATCTTGTGTTTGATTAACATAATTTTCAAATATTTACCATATAATAGTTTTAAATGAATTACCATAAAATAAATGACTTACCATAAAATAATTTCAATTCATATGTTTATATTAATATATGAATTATATAAACCTTTTTATTAATATAATTTTAAATTATTTACCATATAGTTTTTATGTTTTAAAATATAAAAATATTCAATCATTTCTAAAAGTGATAAATCATATATAATATCACATTGTCATTGGAAAATGTTGAGATTTTTAAAACTATATATTTGACTATTTCTTATTTATTTTTCATATTTTAGAATATATATATATATAGCGAACGAGTGAGTTTAATTAATATTATTAGGTTTAAATTAATTAGTTTTCTTAAATCTATGATTTATTGTATTCACTAATAATATAAATATTTTAAGAAAAAAATGTAATTGTTTATGTAGTATCATATGTATTTATATGTATATTATCAACTTATATAATGTAATCTATGATATTTAATTTATTTGTATAAATAAACTAATTCATCTATATTTAAGATATTTAATTGTTTGTTTGGAAACATAGATTAGATAAGATAATCGGAAATTAGTTTTTGTTTAAAAACTTTAATTAATTAAATAAATAATAAAAAATTATCAACCAATCAAATTATAACAATTAATTGAAGAGCTTACATATGAGCGATACGTCAACAGAAATCATTTAAGTAACTTCTCAATTAATATATATAGGATGAGTTTTAAAACTATAGGTTTTTCAGCCATTTTTTCTTTTACATAATTAGTTTAAATGGGTTGGTGATGCATGATAGTCTCAGGCTCAGCTGTTAATAAATTGAAGTTAACAACATACACTACCAAAAATATGAAGAGCTGAGACTCCATTGACTCAATTTTTTAAATATCTATATCTATAATTTATACTACATATTTTTTCACTGCAAACTGCACCGAAATATATATTTTTTAAACTGTAATCCAACTTTAATATTGAGCCAATGTTTTTATGATATTGGATTTGAAATATTTTCTAAATAAAACAAGAAGAAACAATTTTAAATTTCCAGCGATCTGAATTCTAAAGGAAGCGGGATCAAATTTGGAAAATAGAGAGAGTGGTAAAACTCAAGTACATTTCCATAATTTATTGGAATCTTCTTGAACACATCTTCCCTCACAATGTAGATGCAAGGCGCTCCAATTTTAGTGTTGCCGTAACACATGATTATGGTCTTGTCAATGATAAAATACCTAACGCCCCGATACTCACCATCTAGCCTTGGTAAGTTAGTTGTTGGCAAAGTCATCAAGTTTACCCACACCACTTGCGCTCTATCGTCGATCTTATCCTTTGTCACCCAAATGTCAATCTTTCTTGTTGCGTAGGATTGATTTAACAACGATAACCGATCTCCATTATAAATAGATAGGACAAGTTTATTGACATTGAAAACTTTCTCACAAGGCAGCATGCAAAAAGTTTTGATGAATATACCCCTGGAAAAATGAAAGCTTTGGATGATACTTTTACGTATTTCGTCAGAGTAACCAATCCAATACAAATTTCCCTTCACAGACAAAGGGGCTGCCCCGTCAGTGAGGGCGGACCACAAAGGCCACTTTCTGAAAGGAGAGTCAATAAATTTAAACGACTTAGAAGCACATTCGTAGACCGAAAATTTATCGTAACCTTTTCGGCAAGTGTCGTCCACGCTAGAAAAATAACCCAAGATGTGGTAACCCTTTTCGAGTCTACTACTATCATATCCTACGCCTACAAAACGAAAACCTTTTTCCTTGAATTCTATCAACCTCATATGTTTCAACCATGGATTCCAGACCACCACGCCTTTCTTCGAAAATTCACGAAACAATAATCCATCGCAAGATCTCACTTCAAGATTTTCCCAAATTTTAGGCTGACAAGGAAAATCAGATGCTACCTCACACACGTCTATCGTTGTATCAACTCCTGCGCCACCGAGTTCGACGTCAATTGAGTAAATCTTGGATTTGGTTAAGAAAATGAAGTGGGGACGGGAGTGAGACGAGTGCTGCTTGAGGAAACTCTTGTCATTGAGAAGTCTATCGTTCCATCTTTTGCACACGGCTCGGAACCGAACAAGAGATCGAGGTGGAAGCCGAGAGAGTATCTCTGCCTCCATATCCCACGGAAGCTTCACCGAGGTCATCTCTTTTTTCTTTTTTTTTCTGATCCTAATACATAAACAAAGACGAAAAGCTTTATGAATATACATATATATATAGGGGTATCTAAATTTTACATTTGAAGTAAATCTTTTTCTCTTTTTGAAATATGAACTACATTTTTAAATATTTATTATTTGTTTATCTATTAGTATAGAATATAACCAAATTATTTTCAAAACATAAAATAAGTTAACAAATAAGTTTCTTGATAAAATATATTGTTAAATTAATAACTCTTAAATGTTTTATGAGTAATAACAGAACCAAATTTTGTAAGGATTAAAATTTTGTTATTAGTTGACTTTTATGAAAAAATACTCATAGTGTTTTTTTATCTTTTCTAAATAATTGTTGGGATTCCTGAGAACATGACAATTAGAATAATATTTATTTAAAACAAATGATTTAAAACTAATAACACAAATTGTGACAAAACAAATATAAAATAAAATAAATAACTATAATTTAGGATTAATAATGCATATTATTTTACAGAAAATACTAAAAGATTATGATATGGATGAAATTTTTTATCTGTTGATTTTTTTTTTAAATTTATTAAAAAGAAAGAAATTATCTTTTCCAATATGAGAACATAACTAAATTTAGGATTTAAAAGAGATTGGGGCGTTACAAATATGATACAAATCTCTTTTGTTTAGGATTTAAAAAAGATTCTTAAAAAATATTATTAAAAAAATATTCTTACAGTTCCTTTTAGGATTTAATAAAAATTATTATTACATAATCTTAATATAATTATTTTTTTAAGATTTTAGAAAAAAAAATCAAAAAATTATTTTTTATTAATATTAAATAGCTTTCTAAAAATGGTATTTTTACAATTCATTTTTATAATATCACTAGTGTTTACAAAACTTTCTTGTTAATTAAATAGGTTTTATTATCATCAAATTAAATTTAATGAAATAATATTAAATAAAAAATTACACTTTTCCTTTGGTCAGGATATAAAAAATAAAAGAAACAAAAAAAATTGGTTAAGATTTAAAAAATATTATCACATAATTACTTAAAATTTTCTAATTAACATGATTGTTACACTTTAAAATATATAATTTCAAGATGTGACATGTGTTTATTTTTTTATCATAAATAATTATCATATTCAAAAGTATATGATAGTAATTTTCATGTTTTATATCCTAAACATAGAATAATGTGTTTTTTTAAATATCCCTCAAAACTCAAAATCAAACACAAAACTAACTCATGACTTTTTGGAATTTTCATTTGTCCTACCCACCCCAGAAATTTGGATTATTCACAAAAATTTCATTAATTTTTTTTCTTTTCGTTTTTTGCAAAATGAGTATTTTACTCTATCATCCTCATATTCATCAAGTATTTACAATATTGCAATTACCATCAATACACCAACCACAATGAACAAACAATTTGAAGCTTTTAATGCATCTAAAAATTAATTTTCAATCCTCCCATCTCATTTTCTATGTTCAAAAATTACATCTCTTTAACTTTTTCTCTATATTCATCCAAGAAAATCCAAGATATTGATTTTAAATTTTGTAAGGTCAAATTCATGATTCTTGATCATTAACAAGTAGTGATTTGTTTCGTGGTAAACTTTTGTGTGATAGAAGAAGTTAATCAAGTTATTTCCCTGTTTGAAAGTATAAAAAAAAATTTTCAGATATATTCACCAAAAGACTTCCTTGTAAATTGTTTGGTTGTAGAAGACTTATACGGAAGTCTTCTGGTCAATTCAAAAGTTACTTTTGTAATTGACTTTACGTGTGTTTTTTAGAGACAATTTCTCTCGAATCTTCCAACTTTTCTCTGTTAACAAAATAATCTTGAAAATACCAGAGAAAACTTCCCGATAGTCGTCTAGGATAAACATGTTAGTTTTGAAATTGACGGGGTTGTGTCAGAAATTTTATTTTTTCTAGACGACTTAGATGGAAGTCTTCCGTCAGAAGACTTCTCTGTAAGTCTTGCAAACTTTCGGTGGAAGTCTTTTCACTGTCGGTGAAAGTCGTCTCAGGTTACTTTTGCAATTAAAAATAAAACTTAAATATTTAACTTTAAATAGACAACTTCCATTAATAAAAAGATGATTCTCATAAATGGATTACTTCCTAGAAGTCTTTTGTAAGACTTCCGTAGAAGTCTTCTATGTCAAAGTTTAATAAACTTTCATTTTTGTAAAACTATACAGACCTTTTTAACATTTTTTGTTAATTCATGTATATTAGTTATATTGGGGTTTCTAAATGAAATTCATAACTTACCAAATAGAAATTCATGACTATGTGCTTTACCAAATAGAATATGGAGAATGGGATTTAAAAGATCCGGTTTCTTATTCACAAGCCATATAAGACGTTAATTCTAATCAATGGATTGATATTGTTGCCAGTAAAGATGAAATAAGCTCAATGGTTAAGAATGAAGTTTGGGATGTTGTTCCATTGCCTGAAGGATATAAAGCAATCGGGTGCAAATGGATCTATAAAACCTAGCTCGACTGTCATGGCAATGTTAAATATCGTAGATCCGGACTTGTAGCCAAAGGGTTTAATCAGAAATAAGGCATTGATTGTAGTGAGACATATTCACTTGTGTCTAGAAAAGACTCTCTCTCAGAATTATCATAGCACATGTAACTGAGTATGATCTCGAGTTACATCAAATGGATGTGAAAACCGTCTTTCTTAATGGAGACCTACAAGAAAAAGTCTATATGCGTCAACATGAAGGCTTCATAATCGAAGGTCAAGAAGACATGGTCTGCAAATTAAAGAAATCAATATATGGACTGAAACAAGCTTCGAGACAATGGTACTTAAAGTTTGATAAAACCATTACGAAATTCGGTTTCAAAGAAAACATTGTGGATCCATGCATATATCTCAAGATCAGTGGGAGTAAGTTCATATTTTTGGTTTTGTATGTTGATGACAACTTATTAGCCAGCAGTGATCTTGGTCTATTACATGAGACTAATAGTTATCTCTCCAAAAACTTTGAAATGAAAGATAAGGGTGAAGCATCGTATGTGATAGGAACTGAGATATTCCATGACAGATCACTGAGAATTTTGGGACTACCTCGGAAAGCTTAAATTGATAAACTTCTTGAGAGACTCGGCATGATGACATGTTCTTCTAGCATTGTTCCTATGCATAAAGGTGATACGCTTAATCTTAAGCAATGTCTGCAAAATGAAATGGAACGTAATGAAATGCAAAAATACCCATATGCATCTCTCGTGGGAAGTTTGATGTATGCACAAGTTCGTACTATACCTAATATTAGCCACGCAGTTGGCTTGCTGGGTAGATTTCAAAGTAACCTAGGACTCGCTCATTGGCAAGCTGCAAAGAAGGTTTTGAGATACTTAAAGGGAACAAGAAACTACATGTTGACATATCGAAAATCAACACATCCACAGATGGTTGGATTTTCAGACTCAGATTTTGGTGGATATAAAGACTCTAGACACTGTACTCTCGGCTATGTGTATCTCCTTGGTGGAGGTGCTATCTCATGGAAAAGCCAGAAGTCAAAGTTAATCTACACATCCACTATGGAAGCTGAGTATGTTGCATGTTATGAAGCTTCTATTCAAGGAACATGGTTGCGGAATTTCCTGTCAGAGTTTGGGGCTTTGATTTTTGTTGACAAGCCTCTCACTCTTTATTGTGACAATCAAGCTGTAATCTTCTTCTCTAAGCATGATAGGATATCTAAAGGAGTCAAGCATATGGACCTGAAATATCTATCACTAAACAAAAGAGAAAAGTTTTTCATTGAACATATAGGCACTGAACTTATGGTTACAGACATATTTACAAACGCTTTACCTCCAAAGACTTTCATTAAGCATGCTGAAAGAATGGGTCTTGAGGATAGCAATTAATTATGTTGTTTGTACGATTAGCCTCTGTATGCCAATTATTTGAGTTCTTTATGACTTTTACATCTTTATATATTATGTTTCCAATGTGCATACACATTATTGTTGATTGGATTTCTGATAACAGAATAAATCTTTATTTAAAGACACTAAAGGAACCATTACGAGACTCCTACTTATGTTTATGGTCTAACTAAGAAGGTAGTCAATGTGGTAGTACATGGAAGGGATCATGTTGCAAAATGATATGTAACCACCATGACTCTCATTGATTACTAGATTAGTCAAGACACTTATGATGATTAAATGAAAAATAAAGTTATATCATATTATGCTGACCTTATGATTCTATAAAGAAAACATTAGTGGATCTTAGTAACGACCAAGTGGGAGACTATAAGGAATATTTTTTTTCCCTATTATATGGTTTTATAGTTATCCGTTTTCTATTGGAATATTGCTATTCCTTAATATATCTTGTGACTAATGAAATTGGAAATAAGAAAGTAATTCTTAATTTACCTCTACCTTGATGGACGGTTGAGATTAATCTAAAGGAAACCCTAAAGAGGAATTAGGTCATCTCTCCACCTATAAATACATATTTTTGGACCATCATAAAGATATCATGAAAGCAACACATAAAATTATAAGCGAGGCGGGAGAAACCTAAAAATTCACAAGAAGAGATTAAGTTATTCGTCTTCCATTCAGAATTCAATCTATTCAGGAAGATCTTTCAGACACAATGAATGCATGTAAGTCTATAAACATTCATATGATTCTATTATGTGATTAATCTAAATGTTTAAAAATCTTAGGGTTCATGTAAATCTAACTTACAGACTATTGACAAACATTGTTTTAGTTTATTATCATCAAAAACATAAATGCCCAAGAAAGAAAGAAAAATCGAAAAAAAAGTTCAAGTTCTAAACTGAAAACCTTATTACCAAGAACATGACTGGTCCAAACAAGAAGCATGAAGACTTATCTCCTTAGGCTCTAACAGACAATATTTCTCTTGTTTTCCACAAGTCGTTTCCAATACTTAGCGATATCCTCCAACGACATCTTAGCAGTCTTCTCTTCACCACCACTAACCTTTGCAGCTGCTGCTATATGCGCAATCCTGCTAGGAAGCCCTTCAATCTCTTTCAGTACCTGTAAGATATGTGTGATGAGTCTATCTGCAAGGCCTCGGCTAAAGTCTTCTCTTATCACAACTCTGAGCACAGCAATGTGTTGTGCATCTGCAGGCATAGTGTAAGCCGGTATGATCCATCCGAACTTCCTAAGAGACTCTGCTATCTCAAACACAGTGTGTTTGCTACTGTCCTTGAGAGAGAATGCCACTAGTGGCACGCCTATATCCTTAGACACAATGTTGAACTTCCCTGTCATCTCTATTCCTTCTCTTAGCCTCCTTGCATTGTCCATGCAGTTTTCCATTATGTTCTTGTATCCCTTTTATGATTATATAGTTTCTTTAGAATAAGATGAAACGGTAAAGAAGATCCAATCTAAGAGTAACAAGTACCTCAAAGCCTAGGCGGATAAACTGATAGTACTGAGCAATGATTTGGCTCGACCCTGCAAAAGAAATCAGAGTTTTTACTCGAGGAAATGCGATAACGTAATAATTGGATAAGCTAGTGGTTATACTTTCTAATAGTTTGTAATATCATAATTAACCATTGTTAAAAATAAAAAGCTAGTGGGTTATACAAAACCTTTAGAGAAATTAAGAGTGAAAGTAGGTTGATCAGCTCCTAAGTAGTTGATGTGAAAGACAAGGTCCTCAGGCAAATCATCTTTGGTTCTCCAGACAATCCAACCAACTCCTGCATAGACAAGTCCATACTTATGACCACTGACATTGATGCTCTTCACCCATGGAAGCCTAAAGTCCCATTCAAGATCAGGGTAGAGGAAAGGAGCAATGAATCCTCCACTAGCTGCATCAACGTGAATAGCAACATCCCAACCAGTCTCTGCGTTTTTCTCAGCTAAAAGATCGTTTAGTGTCTTCACATCCTCAAACTCTCCAGTAAGTGTGGATCCTAGAATCGCTGCGACGCAGATTGTATTCTCATCCACCATCTCTACAGCTTTAGCTGGGTCCAGCACGTAATAGCCTTCACTTAGTTTCACCTCTTTGAGCTCTACCTCAAAAGTATCTTGCAAATTTCTCCCAGCACACCTGCCCGGATGATACACAAGTTACAGCTTGATGTTTTACATAATCAAATCACATATGATGAGAAATAAATTTATATAAATAGACCTGAACATTGGCTCCAGTTACAATGTTAGGATTATCAGTAGGTAGACCCTGAGCTCTTCTCCTCTGTTGCCATTTTCTTTTGAAAGCTAAACCGGCAAGCATTATAGCCTCAGATGAACCAACAGTTCCGCATCCAATAGCAGCCTCGTCTTCTCCAACGGGAGCATGGAACAAGTTGGCTATCATATTTACACACCGGTTCTGAAGAGGATAGAGATACGCCAAATAAAGATACATGGAAAAAAAAAAAGATATTAGTAATGAAGAAAAAGATAGGGGAGAGACAAAAAAGAGAGGAACCTGGAGCTCGGTAGTGACAGGATATTCATCCATGTCAACATAGTTTTTGTTCACGGCTTCCATAATGAGTTTGTCACACTCAGGTTCCATCCAAGTGGTGACAAAGGAAGCTAGGTTAAGCCTGGGGTTGCCATCAAGCATCAACTCATCACTGATTACTTGATAAGCAGCGTCTTTAGGCATGGGATGGTCTGGCATCTTGAACCTGGGAATAACAGCACGGACATATCTGGAAGCGAAAGTGGAATGCAAATGCTCTTCGGAGTCAGAGTTTGTGGCTAGTGCCATTGTTTGTTTTTTTCTTTAACGTGTGATAAAATGTTTGAACAGAAGAGGAGAATTGATGTCAGAAGTTTTATTTGACAGATAAATAACCAAAGCAAAACTTTCTTCACTAATTTAAGACATTCATGTAACTAACTCCCTCTTTTCACTATATCCCCCTTGACTCTCTCTCTCTTTATCTCTCCCTTGATGTGTTTTGTATACTATTATTGTCAGAGAGAGCTATTAACTCACTCAAGGCCCATACGATTGAAGAAGGTTTGGGCCAGGAAGAAAAGCCCAACCTTCTTAAATCTGCCACTCAACGTCTCTCTGATTCTCACCTGCAAGAAGACAAAAGCAGAGCAATTAAGGGAAAGAAGGTGACGATGAGCAGTAGTACGAATTGCAGAGAGATAGATGGTCCCAAGCTCTTCAACAGATTCTCAGCCCTTGATTCTCAAGAGGATACAAGATGAAGACATCTGGACTTAGCTAGGGTTTCTCATTTTCAATATAAATATGTAATGAACCCTTTGTACAGAGACAAGCCGAAAGTAATACAAAAGCTCTTTACATTTTTCATCTTCTTGAAGCTAAGGCTTCACTTTCATGGTATCAGAGCCATGGGAGACAATTCTGCGGCCCTCTTTACACCTCCTCAGATCAGTATAGTCAACTCAGTGACTGTAAAACTCACTGAGCAAAACTATATCTTGTGGAAACGTCAGTTTGAAGCTTTCTTGAACGGACAACGCCTCTTGGGTTTTGTCGACGGAAGCACACCTCAACCTTCGGCTACTCTCACCGTTCCGGGAATCAACGGTACTTCTACAACTGCTACGAACCCAGATCATCAGTTGTGGTTTCAAACGGATCAAGTCATCCAGTCATGGCTCCTTGGTTCGTTTTCTGAAGAAATTCAGAGTGTAGTGGTTGACTGTACCACATCAAAGCAGATCTGGATGACTCTAGCTAACTACTACAACAGACCTTCTTCGTCTCGTCTCTTTGAGCTTCAACGCAAGATACAGACAATATCAAAGTCAGACAAGTCTATGTCAGCATACCTCAGGGAGATAAAGTCCATCAGTGACCAGCTAGCCTCTATTGGAAGTCCTCTCACTGACCGTATGAAGATTTTCGCAGCTCTTCATGGGTTAGGGCGTGACTATGAGCCCATCAAAACGAGTATTGAGGGTTCAATGGACAACTTTCCTGCCCCAACCTTTGAAGACATTGCTCCCCGTCTTACCAGTTTTGACGACAGGCTGCAAAGCTATAATATGGTTCCAAATGCAACTCCCCATCTTGCCTTTCACACATCTCGCACTGGTACCACAGGTTACTTCAACAACAGGGGTAGAGGACAATCCAACAGAAGGTTTGGTAGTAGCAGAGGTCGTGGCTCCTTTTCCACAAGGGGAAGGGGTTTTCACCAACAACTATCCTCATCTAGTTCCTCCACTTCCTCTGATAAAGATACAAGACCCTCATGTCAGATCTGTGGTAGATATGGTCATACTGCTCTTCGTTGTTGGCACAGATTTAACAACAGCTACCAGGATGAGGAACTTCCTAATGCTCTCACGGCAATGCGTATCACAGACGTCACTGACCACATGGGTGCTGAATGGTTTGCTGACTCTGGTGCTACATCTCACATAACAAACTCGCCTCACCATCTTTCTCAGGCTCAAGCGTACAGAGGTAATGATTCAGTGTTGGTTGGAGATGGTAACTTCCTTCCTATCACACACATAGGCACAGCGGAAATACCTTCAACCTCAGGTACAATTCCTCTTCAGGATGTTTTGGTTTGTCCTGAAATTACTAAATCTTTGTTGTCTGTTTCAAAGCTTACCTCAGACTACCCATGTTCTTTTAAGTTTGACTCTGCTGGTGTTCGTTTAAAGGACAAAACATCAAAGCAGGTCCTGAGCAGAGGCAGAACCCATGAAGGATTGTATCCCTTGGAGGCACCAAGAGCTCATGCTTACTACTCCACTCGCCAGGTAGCTGCTAGTGATGAAGTTTGGCATAGAAGACTGGGTCATCCAAACCTGCAAGTTCTTAAGTTTCTTCAGCAAAATAAGAGTATCGTTGTCAATAAACATGTCACTAAGATATGTGAGTCTTGTTGTTTAGGGAAGAGTAGTCATCTTCCTTTTGGTTCTTCTAAGTTTGTTGCGTCAGGGCCACTGGAGAGAGTCCATTGTGATCTCTGGGGCCCCTCACATGTTTCATCTAATCAAGGCTTCAGATTCTATGCAATTTTTATTGACAACTACTCTCGTTACTGCTGGTTCTTTCCTTTAAAAGCAAAGTCTGATTCTTCTCAGTGTTTGTGATGTTTCAACGGCTTGTGGAAAACCAGCTTTCTGCCAAAATCAAGATCTTTCAGTGTGATGGTGGTGGTGAGTTCACAAGTAACAAGATCCTCACACACCTGAAAGAATCTGGTATACAACAATATATCTCTTGTCCGTATACACCGCAACAAAACGGTCTGGCCGAAAGAAAGCATCGGCATATAACTGAGCTTGGCCTGTCAATGCTGTTCCAGAGTAAGATGCCGCAAAAGTATTGGGTTGAAGCATTTTTTACTGCAAACTTCCTCAGTAACTTGCTTCCTTCTTCTGCTCTGAAACCTACAAGCAGTCCGCATGAAGTTTTGTTTGGTAGATCACCGGACTACTCTGCTCTCAGGACCTTTGGATGCTCATGCTTTCCCACGCTTCGAGATTACAATATGAACAAACTTGATCCACGGTCTCTTCACTGTGTATTTCTTGGGTACAATGATAAGTACAAGGGATATCGGTGTCTTTACCCTCCAACTGGTCGTGTGTTCATTACTCGTCATGTTCTGTTTGATGAACTCAGTTTTCCCTTTGGCACTATCTACAGCTCTTTTCACTCTGCTGCGGTTACCCCTACCTTATTGGCTTGGCAGAAAAGTTTCTTGCCTCTGAAGAAAACTGTGTCTGCTACTGAGGTCACAACACAATTACCTTCCAAACCTGTTATGGTTCCTACGGTTATTCCCACAATGCCTTTTGTTCCTGTGCCTATGAATCCTGAAGGAAGCACTACGTCTCAGATTTCTGTTTGCCCTTCATCTCCTGGTGGTACTTCTTGTTGGGGAAAGTCACCCACGACGCAGCGGAATATTATGGTTGTGTTCCCCTGACCTTGTGTGAACCTGTGAGGAGAATACTTCGACAATTGCAGAATGTAGTATAAGCGATAACGTAATGAGACGCACAATTTTTACGTGGAAAACCTCCTCGATGTGAGAAGGAAAAACCACGGGACCGTAGTCCACTCAAAAATCCACTATATAAATGGTATGAGTACAACCACGTCCTCCCTGTTCAACAGCCTGAACAGAACAGAGAGTTTAGCTACAAAGAGCTATCTCAACAACAAGAGAGCAACAACAACAAGGGAGCAACACAAAGCTTCAAAACCGGCAGCAACCAAACGACCTCAGCTCACAAGGATTCCGGCAACCAGAGACTAATCCCACCGTACAAATCCAAGATAAACAAGTCAAGAACAACCCTGCCAAATTTCAGCTCAATCAGAGAAGATCTCACCGTCGGATTTACCAAACACCCAAGACTGCCCAGCTGAAGAACTGTGACGACCAGCTTCACTAAAACCCAGACAACAGAAGATCCAACCGTTGAAATCCAAATCCCTTTGGTGAACCTTTAACCCACTGACTGAAGAAGCTTCCCACGAAATATCAGCTCGATCAAGTTCCGTTTGATCCTCCAAAACCAGTCTCGAAGTAGCCTGACGAAAATCACCTTCTTTCTCTCCTTTCTCTCTCTTTTGTCTCTCTCTTCAACTCTATTATTGTGTCTACAGTGCAAAGGAGGGGACAAACTAATAATATAAGGGTGTGAGAATAATTGTGTCTCAACCCACTTGGTTCTCTCCATCTAGGAGGGACCCAACAAACTCCCCCTCCGACTAGATGGAAGAAACAGCCATTCCGGCTATCTCTCGGCATACCTCAAGCTTTCCCCTCGGCAATGACTTCGTCATCATATCAGCTCCATTATCATCCGTATGAACTTTCTCAAGTTCCACTTCCTTAGAAGCAACCACATCACGTATCCAATGATACCTCCTCTGAATGTGTTTCGACTTCGAATGAAATGTAGAATTCTTCCCGAGGCAAATGGCACTTTGACTATCACAAAGCAACACATACTTTTCTTGCTTGAAACCGATCTCTTCACAGAAGTTCTTCATCCACAACAACTCTTTACAAGCTTCAGTTGCAGCAATGAACTCTGCCTCAGTGGTAGATAGTGCAACACACTTTTGCAACCTTGACTGCCATGCCACAGCACCACCCGCAAACGTTACCAAGTAACCCGAAGTAGACTTACTAGAATCAGCATCTCCTGACATGTCAGAATCAGTGTAACTGACAAGCAATGGCTTCTTACCTCCAAATGTAATCTTCAAGTCAGAAGTCCCTCGGAGATATCTCAAAATCCACTTCACAGCATTCCAATGTTCTCTTCCTGGATTTGAGAGAAACCTGCTGACAACTCCAACGGCGTAGGCTAAATCCGGTCTTGTACAGACCATGGCATACATCAAACTACCCACTGCAGAAGCATATGGAACTCTCGCCATATCTTCCTTCTCCGCATATGTCTTCGGACTTTGTTGACTGCTCAGTCTTAAGTGTGGAGCAAGAGGAGTACTCAACACTTTAGACTTGTCCATGTGAAACCGTTTAAGTACTTTTTCAATGTACTTCTCCTGAGACAAGTGAATCAGCTTCTCACCTCTATCTCGAACAATTCTCATACCAAGAATCTGTTTCGCTGGACCCATATCTTTCATGGCAAAGGACATGCTTAGTTGCTCTTTTAGCTCCTTAATTCTGTCCATGTTCCTGCCCACAATCAACATATCATCGACATACAGCAACAAGATGATAAAATCATCATCTCCAAACACCTTCACAAATACACAATGGTCTGAATCAGTCTCTGCATAACCATGCTCCCCCATAACAGACTTGAACTTCATGTACCACTGCCTCGGTGCTTGCTTCAATCCATAAAGGCTTTTCTTCAAGCGGCAAACCAAATTTTTCTTGCCCTTTTTCACATAGCCTTCCGGTTGTTCCATGTAGATCTCTTCCTCCAAATAATCATGAAGGGAAGCAGTCTTCACATCCATTTGCTCAACCTCTAGATCAAGACTTGCTGCCAATCCAAGCACAACCCGAATGGATGACATCTTCACAACAGGAGAAAATATTTCATCATAATCAATCCCCTTCTTTTGGCTGTATCCTTTCACAACCAATCTAGCCTTGTATCGAGGTGGCAAACCGGTATCTTCATGCTTAATTCTATACACCCATTTATTAAGCAAAGTCTTCTTGCCTTTAGGCAACTCCACCAACTCAAATGTATGATTCTCCTCAAAAGAATCCATCTCCTCATCCATGGCGCCAAACCACATATCCTTGTGTTCATCCTCCAAAACTTCATCATAGCTTTCAGGCTCTCCCCCATCAGTAAGCATCACATACTCACTAGGATCATACCTTTTCGACAGTTTAAGACCTCTCTCAGATCTTCTAACAACAGTAGGTTGGTTCTCAGCAGCTGGTGTCTCACCATGATCGTCACCATGATCACCACTGCCATCTTCATGTGCGGGAGCTTCTGCACTGGGTGTATCATCCTGAACCTCAACCTCAACCTCACCGTGGACCGATGTAGAAGGAGTAGCCTCTGTATCGATCAAACCTTCATAAACCTGAGTTGGAATGTTGGACTTGTCAATGTCCTTAATCGTTTGATCTTCCATGAACACAACATCTCTGCTCCTTACGAGCTTCTTCTCAACGGGGTCATAAAATCTGTACCCGAACTCATCCTGACCATAACCAATGAACACACACTGTCTTGACTTCATCTCAAGCTTCAATCTCTCATCTTTGGGAATATGAACAAATGCCTTACACCCAAAGACCCTCAAATGACCATAAGAAACATCTTTACCGGTCCAAATCCTCTCTGGAATATCATTATCCAATGGAGCACTCGGTGACAAATTCAGCACATGAACCACCGTGCTCAAAGCTTCTCCCCAGAAAGTCATCGATAAGCCTGACTGTGAAATCAAACATCTCATCCTCTCAACAATTGTTCTGTTCATCCTTTCAGCCAACCCATTTAATTGTGGAGTCTTTGGCGGCGTGAACTGATGTCTTATTCCATGCTCTTTGCAATAAGCATCAAATGGTCCAGAATACTCTCCACCATTATCACTGCGGATACACTTCAGCTTCTTCCCCGTTTGTCTCTCAACCAATGCCACAAAATGCTTGAAATATCCCAGCACCTGATCCTTCGTCCTCATAGGAAATACCCACAACTTTCTTGAATGATCATCAATGAAAGTCACAAAATATGATGCGCCGCCAAGAGATCTTGTCTTCATTGGACCACACACATCTGAATACACCAAATCCAGTACCTCGGGTTTCCTAGAAGGCGCAGAAGACTTGAAAGATACTCTGTGTTGTTTTCCCGCCAAACAATGCGAACACTTCTGCAGGTGCAAACCAGAGATTCCTGGAATCACCTCATTCTTGGACAACACAGCCATTCCCTTCTCACTTATGTGACCGAGTCTCTTATGCCATAACTCCATGGCATTATCATTCTCCACCGCATTAACAACATCTTTGGAGACTTTAGCCTGCATCCAATAGAAAGATGAAGACTTCTCACCTCGAGCCACAGTCAAAGAACCACGAGAGAGCTTCCATTTACCACCACCGTGCAAACTGAAATAGCCCTCATCATCAAGTCTTCCCGTTGATATCAGATTCATCCGAATATCTGGGACATGCTTAACATCCTTAAGCACCAGCCTAGTACCAAGACTAGTCTCCAAGTAAACATCACCAATGCCAACAACCTGAGCCAAACCATCATTCCCCATCTTCACGGAACCATAATTACCCGGAGTATAGGTAGAAAACAAATCCCGATGTGATGTAGCATGAGTAGTAGCTCCACTATCAATCACCCAACTGGTGTCTTGGCATGCGACATTAATAGTATCACCCTCAAGAAGAATGAGAAACTGTTCTTTGGTGACGGTCACCCGATCCACTTTTTCTTCTTGATTTCCTTGCTGTTTGTTTTTCAACTTCCAGCAGTCCTTCTTCATGTGCCCTTTCTTATGACAGAAATAACACTCCATATTTGCAAATCTATTAGACTTGCTCCTGCTCCTGTTCTTATCTCTCTTGGTATCTCTATGTGAACTTCTCCCCCTTGACTCAGTCACAAAGACATCTGAACGCGAAGTACTAGCATTCGACTGTCTTCTTGTTTCCTCATTAAGGACACTGTTCTTCACTGAATCCATCGAAATAACACCTTCCGACGCGGAGTTACAAAGAGACATCCTGAAAACCTTCCAATAATCCGGTAAAGTACTAAGGAGCCACAGACCGTGAATCTCATCATCAAACTTGATTCCCATGTCAGATAACTTGTTGAGCAATCCCTGAAACACATTTAAGTGATCCGTCATTGGAGTCCCCTCCTGATACCTCAGCTCAATCAATTTCTTGATCATGTACATCTTGTTATTTCCGGTCTTCCTAGCATACAACTGCTCCAGCTTCAACCACAAAGAACGAGCATCAATCTCAGTCTCAATATGATGCAACACATTATCATCTACCCACTGCCTTATCAACCCACACACTTGGCGATGCAGCAACTTCCACTCTTCATCCGTCTTCTTTTCAGGTTTCTTCTCCTCGAAGACTGGAACATGAAATTCTTTAACAAAGAGCAAATCCTCCATCTTGCCCTTCCATAGATGATAGTTAGCACCATTCAAGCTTATCATCCTGCCCATATTTTCCATCTTTCACACAAGCAAATAATAACCCAAGTTATCAAAACCAAAGCTCAAAAACCAGAAGCTCTGATACCACTCTGTTGGGGAAAGTCACCCACGACGCAGCGGAATATTATGGTTGTGTTCCCCTGACCTTGTGTGAACCTGTGAGGAGAATACTTCGACAATTGCAGAATGTAGTATAAGCGATAACGTAATGAGACGCACAATTTTTACGTGGAAAACCTCCTCGATGTGAGAAGGAAAAACCACGGGACCGTAGTCCACTCAAAAATCCACTATATAAATGGTATGAGTACAACCACGTCCTCCCTGTTCAACAGCCTGAACAGAACAGAGAGTTTAGCTACAAAGAGCTATCTCAACAACAAGAGAGCAACAACAACAAGGGAGCAACACAAAGCTTCAAAACCGGCAGCAACCAAACGACCTCAGGTCACAAGGATTCCGGCAACCAGAGACTAATCCCACCGTAAAAATCCAAGATAAACAAGTCAAGAACAACCCTGCCAAATTTCAGCTCAATCAGAGAAGATCTCACTGTCGGATTTACCAAACACCCAAGACTGCCCAGCTGAAGAACTGTGACGACCAGCTTCACTAAAACCCAGACAACAGAAGATCCAACCGTTGAAATCCAAATCCCTTTGGTGAACCTTTAACCCACTGACTGAAGAAGCTTCCCACGCAATATCAGCTCGATCAAGTTCCGTTTGATCCTCCAAAACCAGTCTCGAAGTAGCCTGACGAAAATCACCTTCTTTCTCTCCTTTCTCTCTCTTTTGTCTCTCTCTTCAACTCTATTAATGTGTGTCTACAGTGCAAAGGAGGGGACAAACTAATAATATAAGGGTGTGAGAATAATTGTGTCTCAACCCACTTGGTTCTCTCCATCTAGGAGGGACCCAACACTTCTGACAACACAACTTCGTCGTCTGTCACACTACCTATGCAGATGCATCAAAGTGCCACGCAGGTTCCTATCTCCCATGCTCCTACTATCTCAAGAACATCTCAACCTCCTGTCCATCCTATGGTTACTAGATCTCAAGTGGGAATTAGAAAACCTAACCCACGGTATGCTCTTCTAACCCACAGGACTGCTTACCCTGAACCGAAGTCAGTTACTGCGGCACTGAAAGATAAAGGTTGGACAAATGCCATGAGTGTTGAAATGGCAGACTGTAAGGAGACAGGAACATGGTCTTTGGTTCCTAGAACACCTGACATGCATGTTCTCGGAAGTAGATGGGTTTATCGAACAAAACTGAATGCCGATGGTACTCTAGGAAAGCTCAAAGCACGTGTGGTTGCCAAGGGGAACAATCAAGAAGAAGGCGTGGATTATCTCGAGACTTATAGTCCAGTGGTCAGAACTGCAACGGTTCGTATTGTGCTTCATATTGCAACAATAATGAAGTGGGATATTAAGCAACTGGATGTGAGTAATGCATTTCTTCATGGTGACTTGACAGAGACTGTTTACATGAAGCAGCCTGCAGGGTTTGTTGATGAAACAAAGCCAGATCACGTGTGTCTTCTTCACAAAGCCTTGTATGGCCTCAAGCAGGCGCCTCGAGCTTGGTTTGACAAGTTCTCAACGTTTCTCTTGGATTTTGGTTTCAACTGCAGCATCAAAGATCCGTCTTTGTTTGTTTTTACAAGAGGTGGTGATATCATAATGCTTCTTCTATACGTTGACGACATGTTGATCACTGGAAATAGCTCTTCTACTCTGTCCAAGCTGCTCACAGAGTTGAACAGAAATTTTCGGATGAAAGATCTTGGGAAACTTCACTACTTTCTGGGCATTCAAGCTCTTTTTCATGATCATGGTTTGTTTCTTTCTCAAGAACAGTATGCTTATGACCTTTTGACAGTCGCAGGAATGGAACATTGCTCGCCAGTTGGAACACCTTTGCCACTGCAGCTCAACAAAGTTCCTAACCAGAGCACAGCCTTCTCTGATCCCACTTATTTCCGAAGCTTAGCCGGCAAGCTTCAGTATTTGACTCTGACAAGACCTGATATCCAGTTTGCTGTCAACCATGTCTGTCAACGAATGCATGCTCCTTCTCTATCTGACTTCACAAATCTGAAAAGGATACTTCGGTACATCAAAGGAACACTGAACATGGGGATTTCCTTTATAAACGACACGGATTGCACTCTTAGTGCTTACTCTGACAGCGACTGGGCCGGATGTCCTGTTACGCGCAGATCGACAGGCGGCTTCTGCACCTTCCTCGGTCAGAATCTCATCTCCTGGTCTTTTAAAAAGCAACCTACAGTGTCCAAGAGTTCCACTGAAGCGGAGTATAGGTCTCTCTCTGAAACTGCTTCGGAACTTACCTGGATCAGTTCAGTCTTGCGCGAGCTCGGAATTTCTCAGCCTGTTACTCCTGAGCTCTATGGGGATAATCTCTCTTCGGTTTACCTGACAGCAAACCCTGCCTTCCACAAGCGGACGAAACATTTTGAAACGGATTATCACTACGTTCGTGAAAGAGTTGCCTTGGGTTCCCTTGTCGTCAAACACATTTCATCTCACCTGCAGCTTGCAGATATCTTTACAAAATCTTTGCCGTTTGAGTCCTTCTCCAAGCTACGATTCAAACTTGGCGTTGCCGTAAAACCCACGCAAAGTTTGAGCGGGGGTATTAACTCACTCAAGGCCCATACGATTGAAGAAGGTTTGGGTCAGGAAGAAAAGCCCAACCTTCTTAAATCTGCCACTCAACGTCTCTCTGTTTCTCACCTGCAAGAAGACAAAAGCAGAGCAATTAAGGGAAAGAAGGTGACGATGAGCAGTAGTACGAATTGCAGAGAGATAGATGGTCCCAAGCTCTTCAACAGATTCTCAGCCCTTGATTCTCAAGAGGATACAAGATGAAGACATCTGGACTTAGCTAGGGTTTCTCATTTTCAATATAAATATGTAATGAACCCTTTGTACAGAGACAAGCCGAAAGTAATACAAAAGCTCTTTACATTTTTCATCTTCTTGAAGCTAAGGCTTCACTTTCAAGAGCTACATCACAGTAATAAACAAGAACTGGTGTAGTAGACATGCTCTTATGAAAATCGACAGAGCCTTAGACTCATCATGTTTATCTTAATGAAAGAAGATAATGGGTCCTCTCCAACTCTCAGCTTCTGTTCTTAGAAAAGGCAAAAACACATTAGTACTTCAAATATCTATCTCTTGAGTGTCAAAAGAAAGTAAGCTGCTCGTTCTCACCTCCTCAAGAACTTTTGAAGCTGGGATGAGTGCATCTAGCATTGTTCTGTATCATGCAGTTGCTCCACCGTATTTGCTGACAGAAGCTATAAATGACTTGAGAGCTTCAGACCCTAAAGAGGTGATTCAAGAAAAGGCCGAGTCAAGACAAGCGCATGATCCTTGGAATACTAAACCGCATTTAAGAAGCATTATCTCTCAGTGTTTGGGAGTGACTTCTGATTCAGCATTAGCTTTTAGCTCTGAATATGCTGCCTTGCAGAGGAGATTGAAAACCAAAAAGCTTGACCCAGACTATATATGGACGAAAAGGTTAAATAATATAATGAGCTACATTATTCCGCTTGTCCCTCCCATGGCTTTGCAAATTTTGAAACTAAAATATTAAATTTTCAATACTTATTCAATGTAAATTTCAAAATTAATATATATGTAATATATATTTTAATTTAAATGATATTAAAATAAATACTTATTTAAATTTGATTATATATTAAATGAGACTTCATATTCATGTAATTTATAATCATTTTTATCTTTTTTATAAAAAAAATTAAAATCATTACATTCAGAATGCAATAACACATGCATAAATTATATTTCTTCTGGTTACTTTAATTGTTAAAAAAATTCAGAATGCAATAACACTGAGATCCATAAAATAGTGGATTATTGGGCCGTTAAAAAGGCCCATCTACAAAAAGATCAAGGCAAAAAAAGTCAAGGACAAGCCGGGAGTCGTATAGATACGTGTCGGTCGCGCGTGGATTCCAAATCATAAAAGAAGAAGAGGACGAAGAGAGAGAAAGCGAAAGAGAGATCTAGAAGAAGAAGAAGAAGATGGCATTGCAATGGCTGATTCTATCGTATGTGGTTGCCGTGGAGGTCGCGATCGCCGTCATCTTGACACTCCCTTACCCTATGCTCCTGAAGAAACGCATCGTATCACTCGTCTCGCTCATTCTCCAGCCTGCCGCCTCCATCGTCGCCTTCGCCGGGTTTCAACTCCTCGGTAACGGCCTCTCTGTGGTTGATCTTTTAATTTCCCACTCTTCCTGTTCGTGATCGATATGGTCTTTATAGTTAGGGTTTCGAACCGGAATTGATTTTGGTAATTATTCATATGAATTGTTCTTTCAGATATTTATTGGAAGAATGAACATAGACTAGAGTGTTCATCTGAGGTTTGCACTGCTACAGAGCGAGATCGTTACGAGAAATCTGTAAGTTTTATTTTTACAACTTTATGTGTAATATCGTTTCCTCATATATTTGATTACTAGAGAGTCGAAGCGTAGTTTTGTTCATATCTATCTTTCATTGTTTTGAAGATTATGAAATCATTTAAGAATTTGAGTTTTGTTTTTGCTTAAGTTAGTTTAAATAATTGAGTTCTCAGTAGTTTCAAGTAATTACATATTTTGTCACCGACTCACAGTGCTTAGTATTCTGTCTCTTCTGATATTGGTTCTATTACATAGCTTAGCTACGGTTAAGACGCTAAGGAATCTTGTTTTAGTGGAATTATCAGGATGTACTTTCTTTGATAGTTTGTCAGAAGGGGAACTGGTGGGTGTCATGTTCTTTTTACGCCCTGTTCTTGTGAATATGTTGGTTGGGTTGATTGTCCAATGCGATTTAACCACTCAATTTGCGTATGTTCCTGACACATACGATATGTGTGTTTGTGTTTCTGGCTCGCTTGAATCGATTGACGTTCTGATAATCGAACCTTCGATCTGTAATTTGCGGCTTCTGTTGTCCTTCCCTAAAATGTCTCGGTTCAGTAAACTTACAAGTTTACTTGTGTGGCAGATCTACAAGGCTCAGAGGAATGTGGTTCTGTGTGTGGGTGGGATCATTCTCTACTGGTACATCATCAACCATCACACACCTCACATTATGTAATTGAATTGATCTATATTCTCTCAAATTTTCTCTGACAGGTGTATTTATCGCATCTGCAAGTACAACAAAGACCTTGAGCATTTGGAGGAACTAGAGAAGAGATACAAGGCAGAGTAGTAGTCTCCTCGAGTCTCAGAGTATGGTTCTGATGTTATGATTTCAGAGCGGCTTGCGAGTAGTCCAAAAAAAAACTGAAAAGAGACCATGATTTATCTCGATAAATCTTTGCACGGACCTTATTTGTGTTTATTCTTCTTGCAACTTTGTTATATTCTATTTCATGTTCGGAAAATCGACAGTTGTTTATAATCTTTGGCAGCTTAACTGCAATACTCGTCTTGCTTGAATTAAACTAAGCCGTTCTAGAACACTAACATTTAGACCGGTCTATAGAGCCGGTCCAAGGACCCTCCCTTGTTTTGCAACAACAGTCACAGATCATTGGGCCTTCCGTTTTTATGACTCCACACCCCTTTGAACATTCTAATCTCGAATATAAACAATAGATCTGAACCGTAATTGGAGAATAGTAGTGGAAGTGGGAATATACAGTGACAATAAAACTGTACGCTAGTGTCGTATACGGTAGGTTGTAGCCGTATTGTCCTCTGTTAGAATTTGTCTGAAAGTGAGTATGTGGTCCAATAGCAATGCCATCTCGTGACTCAATCTTTTCCAAGACAATTAAAAAATCCAATACAGATGATTGCGCACGTAATGTTTCCACTAATCACCTTATTATACATGATTAATTAAATTAGACAAAATAAAATTCCCCCTTTTATTATTTTTATTGATTTTTTACGGAAAGCTTTAAACCACAACTTTATTATTCATTTTTACTAAAAACTCAAAACCTAAACATAGGGTTTTGTATATATAATTTTTTAGAATGTGAAAACTTCCACAAACAAAACCAAATCTTGGAGATTCAGAACAACAAATGAGAGGTAGATGTGAAAATTTAAGAGCAGAGGATGAAAAAAAAAAAAAAAAAAAATGCGGCTACGGGTTGGAATATCCTTCAGCATCTCTTACCACACCTTCTTTTTCTCTACCTTTAATCATTTTTTTCTGTTTAAAAGGCATCTTCTTCTTCTCCCTCCTTCCTCATCATCATCCTTCACACCTTAACCATCCAACATTCATCCTCTCCATTTCTCAGCATATACATTCATAGAGAAACATAAAAAAACAAAATATACAGATTCTCTTCCTCCAAGCTTCTCAAAGCCTTAGATATCACAATACATATTATGTCAGCGTTACGTATGGATTCTCATCAAACTTTAATATCCACTTCGGTGGCGAGCCTGTGTTTTTTACTTTGCATCTGCATGGCGAACGGTGAGCTTGAGAGATTCATTGAGCCGGCGAAGAGCGACGGTTCCGTTAGCTTTATAACCATCGGTGATTGGGGTCGCCGTGGTGACTTTAATCAGTCTGTCGTGGCCTACCAGGTTTGGAATATTCTAAATAATATACCATAATTAAATAGTCTTTGTTACTTCTATATATCCTCGTACCTTGTCTTAAAAAAAAACATTTGTCTTTTTTAATTTACATTTTAAAATAATTAATTAATTAATTTACAGATGGGAAGGGTTGGAGAAAAGATAGGGTTAGATTTCGTGGTGTCCACGGGAGATAACTTTTACGACAATGGATTGTTTAGTGAACACGATCCTAACTTTAAAGAGTCTTTCTCTAACATCTACACTGCTCCAAGTCTTCAGAAACAGTGGTATAGTGGTAAACATTCACAAACCTTTTTCCTCATTACTTTGATGAGTTTATGTTTTTTTGTATCACTCTTTTCACTGATTTTCTAATGATATGATGCAGTCTTGGGGAACCATGACTACAGAGGTGACTCCGAAGCTCAGCTAAGCTCTGTTCTCCGGGAAATAGACAGCCGTTGGACCTGTCGCAGATCATTCATCGTCGACGCAGAGCTGGTCGAGATCTTCTTCGTTGACACCACTCCTTTCGTTAAAGAATACTACACAGAAGAAGATGGTCACACGTATGATTGGCGTGCGGTGGTCCCGTCTCGCAACTCTTATGTTAAGTCTCTTCTCCGTGATGTCCAAGCTTCTTTGAAGAGATCTAAGGCCACGTGGAAGATTGTGGTTGGTCACCATGCCATGAGAAGCATTGGTCATCATGGAAACACTGTGGAGCTCGTTGAAGATCTTCTTCCGATTATGAAAGAGAATGGGGTTGATCTTTATATGAATGGACATGACCATTGTCTTGAACATATCAGTGATGAAGACAGTCCTATTCAGTTTTTGACTAGTGGTGCTGGCTCCAAGGCTTGGAGAGGAGATGTTGACCCGACCACTAATAATCCTAAGTCTGTGAGGTTCTATTATGATGGTCAAGGGTTCATGTCTGCTAGATTCACTCACACAGATGCAGAGATTGTGTTCTACAATGTGTTTGGTGAGGTTATGCACAAATGGGTTACTTCTAAACAGCTTCTTCACTCCTCTGTTTGATCAAAAAGGCTAATAAAATTTTGTTTCCTTTGTAATTTTTGTAACATAAAGATCTTTAAGTCCTATTGCAGGCTAGGTAGGCTTCCTGCTTAGTTTAGCATCACTTTAGCTATATAGCTTATCCCAATAAAAATATCATTTAAATATTTAATTATTTTTACATATTCACTTTCACAAATAATGTAGTTTTATTTTTATTCCATAAAAATATTGTTTTGTATTTTCAATGTAGAAAGTTCAGTTTAAATCTCATTGTATTAGTGTTTAACTAGAGAAAGAATAACACTAACACTGTTTGTGAAAGAGTAAAGTGTTAGTCCTTTGCATTACAGAACATTTTATAGTTTAGTACAAAGTGGTACCTTGCATCTACATGGCTCTCAACATCCCAAAGAAACGACCCGAAGCTGATCTTTATATGTTCGTCCTTGGATGAATCAACGGTACTTTCTGGAGTTCTCAGGCTTACCAAACAATGTCTCTGTGTGTGTTCTCCATGATCCCAACTGCTTCTATTGATCTAGTGGTAGCGCATCTCTGAAGCGTCTCACTATCAAACGACATCAGATATGTCCATGGGGGTAAGGATATATAGATCGAACACCGTTGTGGGAAGTTGTATGAGGTAAGATGGGAGATCGAACCAAACTCACGGTCCATGTTTGGTCGGAGAAAATAGACAAGGAAGAAACATTAATATTTTACTGGTTATTAGACTTTTTGGTTTGGTTCAGTTCGGTTCTTCAATGCAAGTTAAACCAATCACACATACACACACAACTAACAAAACTCATTTCTAAATTAAGTAAACACATCCTGAACACACTCACCATACACAAAAACTCAACAATTCACTACCACCTTTCTTCAAACACAAAAACCAAAAACAAAATATAAATCAAGAAACCAAAAACCAAAACATTCCAATCATTGAATCGGAGATACACGCAAAATCTCCGACACTCTTTCCTTCAATGCCGATAACCAAACCGCTCGGATCAAACACAACTCTTCCATCACAGCCACCACATCAGTGCAGTAAACCACTTTGTAAAGATGAGAGGAAAGGCTTGAAATCTGATAAAGATTGGACCGGAGATGGGTTCATTAAGGAGACTGAGAGTATGGTTTCTAACGCTTGATGAAGTGATGGACTCAAATTTTCAATAAAGTTTGTGATGTTCTCCGTTTTACCACATGCCAATTAACCTAAGTGCACGCTACCACAATCGAATGGTATATCGATGCAGCACTTTAGGATCGAATCCACAGAGAACTAGTGATCTATAACACTAAGAATACACAAAATTTCCTAATCTAAGCAAACAAGGGAAGATGGGTGATTTGTAACAAACTAAACTCCTAGAATTATGAACAATGTGATCTCAAATTCAAACAAGAAACAAGTGGAAGAATCAAACTTTAAATCAATAGCTAAGGATAGATCCATGGGCAAGATCATCGATATCGGGTGATCAAGATTCAATCTAGGATGCTCAAACAAAACAATCAACAAGTCTATAGGTCTAAATCTCGTTCAAATAGACTAATCCACTCCCGTGACAATAGCCCCTATGCTAATCATGAATTAGACATCAACTCCCGTTGGCCTTACCCAATCAAGCATGCATAAAACACAAGTCTACTAACCACTAAACATCTTGACAACAACTCCCGTTGGCCAAGCATGTATAGGACAATACTAGGTTGTTCAAGCATTTCATCGAACACCTTCCGGGCGTGAAACTACTTATGATCTAGATTAGATTTCCCAACCTTAACCTAGCATTAAAATCACCTAATAAGCCATAGAACAAAGTTAATCAAGCAAGAATCATCCTAAACATTCACCTAATCACCCTAATCTACTTAACCCATGTATCTAAGAATGTTTACACAATAAACTCCATGATAAACCTTAAATCTATGTGAGATTCAAGGTTAATCATGTAAGAGAAACAAGATAAGATGAAGTACTTCCTTAGAAATCAACAAAGATTCAAGCTTTTACAATCCAAAATAAGTTCTTTTTAGAGAAAATGAGATCTCTTAGGGTTTTGGGGGCTAAAACTATATGTAAGAGGGTAAAAACTCGAGCTAGTTTGATCCCATAAACCAAGTCAAACCGGAATAAACCGGTCAATAGTGACTTTTCTTCTGTGTAGCGGCCACTTCATCCCGCTACACCATCCAGATATGGAGCAGGGGCTTGGAAATCAATGTAGCGGCCTTGCTATCCGGTTACGTCAAGCCGCTATGATCCTTCACGAACACGAGTATCAGCTCTTCTTCTTCGTTCTACTCGAGCTTCTCCTCACCATCGTTAACGGCTCATCTCTACAACAAAACTCGTGCTCCGACCACCACTGGCTCATCTCCACGGCCGAGCTCGTGCTCATCACTCCAAGTCCTCGCCTTCCTTGAGTCTCCATCTCCGATGATTTGCTCCACCAACGGAGTCTTTGGTACGCGTCAATAGACTCACCGTCGTGTTCTGAGTCGAGCCCGTGCTCGAGTATCGTCATTGGAACGAACGGATCCGGTGAAGAGAAAGCTTCGTGAGCTTCAATGGTGGGTTTTGCTCAATTTGCAAGACAGGTCCTCAAGCTTCTGGATAATTACGCTTTGACCCCATAACTTTCATATGTGCAGTTTAGCCCTTGATTTTCGCCTTAAACTTCCAATTGTGCAATCCAAACCCTGTCAAATGCAATTATGCATGCAAATGCAATATAAAGACCTAAATGCAACCTAAAATGATAATAATGAACTAAAATATGAATCTAAAACTTATCAAAAACAAGAGATATCAACTCCCCCAAACTTGCTCTTTACTTGTCCACAAGTAAACTTTCAAGAACAAGATGAGGAAATGCTTTAAAATGAGAACTTAAACCTTAGAGTAACAACAAAAGCATTCAACTCAATATCCATCAAAGTAGTTTTAAAGTGCACCAATGATTTCTTCTTTAAAAGAGTTAGCCATACTCATCATTCATGCAATGCTTTAGAGCTAAACTTTCAATGTAATAGCAAGAAACCAATGTAACTCAACTCTTTAACATTCATTAAGTGTTTAGTGAACTCTCTCGATCAACTTAAATCACAAACCAAAGGGCTAGGTGCTAAAGAGGCTAAGATGACATTTAAAGTGGAGTTTGCTCAATTTCCTTAGGGTTTTTCACTCATGAAAAAGGGATGCATAAGCTATTGCAAAAGTAAGAAGAAGAAGAACAATTCATGCATACAAGTATTCACTTCCATGTTCTACCCTTCCCTAGTTATGTATCTACAATCCCAAACCAAAAATATCAAACCCAAAACACTTCTCTCACCCCCAAATTCACTCTTTTCACCATTTTACTACTTAGGAAGCTCTCTTTTCTTTTCATCCTCTCAATTCTTTTATTTTCTTTTCTAGAGGATGTCATTTTTTATCTCATGCTTCCTAAGTTTCTCTTTTATTTTACCCTTTTTTTTTATTGGTTTTCTTTTCACTCTTTCATTGCTTTCACTCTCTTCTTTTCTTTCCTCTCATCACTTAATCTCACTCCAAAACAATCCCATTAAACCCCCCATCCTAACCAATAAAGGTAATTGGCATACGGAGGCTACTACTTGTCGTTCCTCTGTCATTCAAAATTTTGCACTAGAATACATCATCAACAAGAGGCCTCACTCATCAAACAATCAAGGGGCAAAGAAAAAGGGTTAGGGTTCAAGGTGAGGTACCATTTAGTGATGCAAATGGCCATTCAAGCTTGTAAGAAGGTCTAAAAGTGGATAAGCAAACTTGAATGTTCTATTGTTACCAAGAGTGAGCAATTCAAGCTTCAAGAGAGAGTAATTAGATGTTCATTTAAGTTCAAGTTCATAGAGTTGAGCTACAAGGAAGACATGCATCTACAAATGAGTTCAACTTTCAAGCGATGAGATCCAAGCATGGTTCTTCCTTAACTTCATGTTCATATAAATGCAATAAACAACTCCAAAGATGGACATTCAATCAAACTCTTAAGTTGTTACTTACCAATAAAAGTTCATTAAGACTCTCAATGCATATGCAATGCAACCTAAATGCTTCTAGACTCAATCCTAAAGGTGATGCAACTAGATGCTTGTTTTTGTTGTTTTCGAAAATTTTCAAATTTTTAGGTTTTTTTTCTATGCAAATAAGTATGTACAATGCAATGCATGAGATGGATGACAAGTAAACAAAACAAAAACAAGTGAGATAGTAGACTCTCCCCCAAACTTAATTCACACAGTCTCTTGTGTGAAAATAAATTTGAAAGAGAGGTGAAAGGGAAAATAAAATATGATGAACTAAGTATTGACAAGGGTAGAATGCACTAACTTGGAGTTGCCTTGATGAAAGGAGGGGAATGAGGAGGGAGAGAGCTTGCTGTGACCTTGGCCATTTGTCTTCACCTCTTGGAAAGATTTAGAACTCCCCCAAACTTGTCCTTAAACTTATTCAAACACATTAGAACAAAATAAAATAGAAATAGAAATATATACAGAGGATAGACATGGGATGCCTCCCAAGCGCGCTTGTTTTAAGTCTCTAGCTTGACTTTGTGTGCTTGCTAGTCATAGGAATCAAAAGGTTGAGCCAATGCACCTTTGGTCCTTCTCCTGCAAACACAAGAAACAAAGTATGCAAAGAAGCACACTACTGTCCATAGGAAATAGACAGATTTTTCATCAAAGAGCATTACTAAAGATATAACATGGATTAACACATGCTCTTTGAGGTTCAGATGATCATGAGAATCGAATGAATTTGGTGGAAACACAAAATCAACTACTGGTTCAAACGAAGTTTTAACAAAGTAGTCAACATTATCTCCATCAATCAAATAAAGCACAATGTTCTCATTCTCATGATCGATGTCGATCTCAGGGTTTTCTAATATTTTGTCTATATCAGTTTCACACCCTAGATCAGCTAACTCAAGAAGAGGTCTAGATTCATCAAGCATCAAAAAGTCAGTTTCAAGATCAATTGAAGCACAAAGATAGTTCTTGTCAAAACAAACTTCAAGATGATCTCTAGCAATCTTTTCTACTCTCAAGTCATCTAGTTTCCTAGTTTCACATATCAGATCAAGACATTCATTGATGAGCACATGATAATTAAGATCAGAGGCAATATCTTCAACACAAGGCAAGCAATTATCCTCAAAATAATGAAGTTCAGAAGTAGAATCGCATATACCTTCTAGTTGGGTTGGTGGAACCCAATAAAATACCTCTTTGAGCTGATGAGCATCCCTTACCTCAAAACTCGTGAGCTCTCTTCCTTCTAGCATTGCCCGATGTTGCATAAGGTTTAGCCTAAGCAACACTGCCATGTCACTCCTTGTCGACGTTGGGCTCTCTTCACAAAGCTCATCCACCTTCACACTTTGTTCTGGTGTGAGTACACTTTCATCAAAGGGTGGCTCCACATAAGGCTCATCATCTTCAATGTCATCCTCAAATGTGTCTTCCTCTTCTTGTGGCTTCTCAAGGTAGCTTGAAGCCATCTCTACAAAGAACAAAAACTAGAATAAAAGGTTAGTAATTATACAAAAGCAAAACAAAGCAAGAAAATAAAGCTTAGTCTTAAGAAAATCTGAAATCCTAATGATAAATCTACTTAGTTCCCCGGCAACGGCGCCAAATTGATGTTCTGCGTTTTACCACAGGCCAATTAACCTAAGTGCACGCTACCACAATCGAATGGTATATCGATGCAGCACTTTAGGATCGAATCCACAGAGAACTAGTGATCTATAACACTAAGAATACACAAAATTTCCTAATCTAAGCAAACAAGGGAAGATGGGTGATTTGTAACAAACTAAACTCCTAGAATTATGAACAATGTGATCTCAAATTCAAACAAGAAACAAGTGCAAGAATCAAACTTTAAATCAATAGCTAAGGATAGATCCATGGGCAAGATCATCGATATCGGGTGATCAAGATTCAATCTAGGATGCTCAAACAAAACAATCAACAAGTCTATAGGTCTAAATCTCGTTCAAATAGACTAATCCACTCCCGTGACAATAGCCCCTATGCTAATCATGAATTAGACATCAACTCCCGTTGGCCTTACCCAATCAAGCATGCATAAAACACAAGTCTACTAACCACTAAACATCTTGACAACAACTCCCGTTGGCCAAGCATGTATAGGACAATACTAGGTTGTTCAAGCATTTCATCGAACACCTTCCGGGCGTGAAACTACTTATGATCTAGATTAGATTTCCCAACCTTAACCTAGCATTAAAATCACCTAATAAGCCATAGAACAAAGTTAATCAAGCAAGAATCATCCTAAACATTCACCTAATCACCCTAATCTACTTAACCCATGTATCTAAGAATGTTTACACAATAAACTCCATGATAAACCTTAAATCTATGTGAGATTCAAGGTTAATCATGTAAGAGAAACAAGATAAGATGAAGTACTTCCTTAGAAATCAACAAAGATTCAAGCTTTTACAATCCAAAATAAGTTCTTTTTAGAGAAAATGAGATCTCTTAGGGTTTTGGGGGCTAAAACTATATGTAAGAGGGTAAAAACTCGAGCTAGTTTGATCCCATAAACCAAGTCAAACCGGAATAAACCGGTCAATAGTGACTTTTCTTCTGTGTAGCGGCCACTTCATCCCGCTACACCATCCAGATATGGAGCAGGGGCTTGGAAATCAATGTAGCGGCCTTGCTATCCGGTTACGTCAAGCCGCTATGATCCTTCACGAACACGAGTATCAGCTCTTCTTCTTCGTTCTACTCGAGCTTCTCCTCACCATCGTTAACGGCTCATCTCTACAACAAAACTCGTGCTCCGACCACCACTGGCTCATCTCCACGGCCGAGCTCGTGCTCATCACTCCAAGTCCTCGCCTTCCTTGAGTCTCCATCTCCGATGATTTGCTCCACCAACGGAGTCTTTGGTACGCGTCAATAGACTCACCGTCGTGTTCTGAGTCGAGCCCGTGCTCGAGTATCGTCATTGGAACGAACGGATCCGGTGAAGAGAAAGCTTCGTGAGCTTCAATGGTGGGTTTTGCTCAATTTGCAAGACAGGTCCTCAAGCTTCTGGATAATTACGCTTTGACCCCATAACTTTCATATGTGCAGTTTAGCCCTTGATTTTCGCCTTAAACTTCCAATTGTGCAATCCAAACCCTGTCAAATGCAATTATGCATGCAAATGCAATATAAAGACCTAAATGCAACCTAAAATGATAATAATGAACTAAAATATGAATCTAAAACTTATCAAAAACAAGAGATATCAGTTTGCAACTTCATTCACAACCAATCGCAAAGGTTCTTCCTTTTGTTCGTTCTACATCGTGTCACTTGAAAAGAAAAGAAAAAAAAAAAGAAAACACTTTGTGTCTTATTTACTTATCATTGTATCATTTGTCTAATGTGCATCCACTGACCATTGCCACCATTTCTTTGTCCTTACAAGTGGGCTTAAACTTAGACTAATAATAAAGGAAATGTTTGAAAGAATAGACCTGGTTGGTAACATGTCTAGACGAGTGTTGAAGCTTTTAATTTTATAGTGAATCAATAAAACTTAAGAACATTAACCTTTGGTCTATAGATGAGTTTTTAAGCTTTCAAGATTCTGCTAAAACATGAGCTTTCGACCTCGTTAAATGAATAAGACAAAATATTTGTTTGCAGTTCTTGTTTGGACTCGATTAGTTTATTTTGGTGATATTAGTGTATTTAAAATTGTTTAACTATTTTGCTACCACCTTCTGAAAAAAAATCTACTTGAACCACAATTTAAGATGGATAAGGTTTTCTTTATCAAAACAAGGTTTTCTTTATCAAAACAAGGTTTTCTTTATCAAATCTTCTTGATAAAAAAAAAACAATATTGATCTTCTAGTTTCTCTGTATTGTAAGCTTTATATATTTTTCTTAGTCTGGTCCGCTCATTGGCTTATGTGTCAATAATCATTGAATTTAGTTTTATTAGAAGATCAGACATGATAAGAGTGTGATTGGAGAACCAATTTAGAATAAAACTAATTTATTCTATTTTCAGCTTAATATTAACTTATCATGAAAATTTAGCTGAAACTATTTTCATTCAAGGAAACCGTATAAATTATCCAATTTGTTTTAACATAGCAAACATTTACTTTGCTTTTTAATTTTTTTATTTTTTACTGCTTACGCTCACTCATTTTTTTATTGTTCTCGTTACCACTTTTTATTATTTTCATTTTTGATGAGTTTTTACCGTTCACACCTTAAGAATTACTATGTTGCATGTCTATTATGAAATAAATGGTTGTAGAGAAATGAGAAAAAGAAAACATTTCAATCACAGATGTATAGAAATTGCTATTGCAATATTTGTTATGGTTTTGACTGAAAATAACTCTTTGTTCAACACATGAACATAATTATTCAATACATTGGAAAATCACAATTTATGAATTGTGGAATTAAAAGAAAGATCATAGAAAACATCTTCACTCACATATGGCTAATTTTTGAGATTTTGGTTACCAAATCTTTGGATTGCTTCAATGTGTTTTTTATTTGTTTGAGATTTTTGTTATTTCACTTTGATACTTAACGAGAAAATAATGAATTCATACAAAAATTATTGGCTTAAATCTCTTTGGGAGAAAATCAATGACTCAGAAAAACTTAGATACGTGTCAGATAAAATGAGTAAACACTTAAGAAATATAAATGTCTTTATAAAGTTAGCTAAACGATTAAGAGACTATATGATAATAAAATATTATGATGCCTACAACAACAAATCTATTGAATATATTTTGAACTTCTATATAGTAATATACTATTATTTAACTTGAAAAGGTTTCAAGTTTCTTAAACTTTTAGATCTCAAGCATTTATTTTTCTTATATGCAAATACCTTAATTTTAATAAAATTGTTATGAGAAAGATGGTTGTTAAATTGATTGTACAATATTTGATCAGTAATAAGCACCTTCCAAACTCATTGAGATTATTTTCTTCTTAAAACATATTGTATATATAGTTAGAAACAAGTTTATATTATCTAACAATGTATGTCTGAGGCTAGTGAGATTTGCAATAATTTTACGCTCGAGCCCTTTAAGAATGAACTATGAATCAAATTTACATCTTGAACTCAAGTCAAATAAAGAGTGAATTTTGAAAAGGAAATATGTAGATATAAAATAAATGATAAGAATAGTTTAAGTGTACTTAATCTTTTGTAGTTGGGTACTGAAACTTAGTTTAAATGAATAGAAGTTGAAATTGTTGATTGTTGGGTTTGTAAGGTTTAGGATTTACTTGAATAAAACTTAAGATTATTGATTATTGAGTTAAAGAAGTTTAAATGTAAATTGAAGGGAAGGTGAAAGGATCTTAAGGTTACACGATTGTGTTGAATGGGTCATGCTAGGTTTCATTTCATTGTCGAAGTGTTGATTGACGTTTCGGATTAGGATAAACTGGATTTTCTCTTTGATTATCTTATGACTTTTAAGTCGTTTGTTTGATTGACTTGTCTTTGTCTCTTTCTTTCTATATTTATAAGTACCAAGTTTAACTTCTAACGCATCTACATTATCACTCCACGATCAAGATTATATGTTTTGTTGATTATTGGAGAACAATAAGATTAATTAGAATGTACAATTTTTACTATTTTTTGTTTATTTTCTTGGATAAAATTATATTTTGGTGATTTGTCAGTGCATGGTTTTTTTTATCTTATGTATTAGATGTGAATGAGGAAACAACAATTTTCCATATAATTAAAAGTATATTTAAACTAATAACTTATTGAAAACTAGTTTCACATACTTCTCGAGTTTATCCTGATTTTTAAGTAGATTGGTAGGTTGAGCTCACCCGAAATTCCGAACAAAGACCATATTGTAAATAATGTAAATAGCTCACTAGCTTTTTTGTTTTTCTTATTTTTTCATCATGGATGGGCATTTCCTTCAAAGTTCCAAAGGTAAAAAGAAAGGTTAATTGTGTGCTTCTTTCTTTTAACAATTTCTGGATCAATCCAATGTCTAGGGTAGTTAAAATGGACGTTAATCTATCTTATAAATTAAATGGGAAATGGTATGACATTGTTCACGTTAGAATTTTGGTTTTTTCTTCTCTCGGTTGCTTAACGCAGTTTTTGCGAGTGTTAATTTTTTCTATCCTTGATTTAATTTTCATTTTTCATGAACAAGCTAAATTTGTGACGTTGAAACCACTAGTTTTGGTAATATGTAAATGAGAACTTAGGTATAGTTTAGTTTAACATGGAGATTGGGCAAAGGTATGAGCAGCTTCGAAGCATGTGATGTTTCACCATATGAATGAGACAATATTTTATTTCACGTGTTTGAATTCTATCACTTGAGTTTGTTTTTGAGTGTTGGTGTATATATATTAGATATTCAGATGTATCGATCTTCTATACATATATGTTGCATTTTCATGAATATTAGAGTTGGCTAAAAAAAGAGATACTGAATCCAAGTTAGTTTTTTTTTTGGTTAGAAAGAAGGAGATTGTGTCCAAGTTAATCTCGTCCGGTGTGGTATCGAATCCAAGTTAATCATGATGAGTTACGGACGCAAAAGACAAAAGTGTCCACGACTTGATTCATCATTATATACTACTTTTATAGCCATTAATACAAAACTCGCTTTGTTTTGTTACTAACTAGTTTAAGGGTTCATCAACAATTCTATTTAAACCAGTCTTCAAAAGAAAAAAACAATTCTATTTAAACCAGTCTTCAAAAGAAAAAAACAATTCTATTTATATTGATTTAATCATAGATATCTTACATATCAAAACATTCTTGGCAGAATCTGAATGTAAATCACAGGAGAATCTTAACTGAATCAATATAATAATACTAATAATTAATTATTTAAAATTCTAAAAGATAAATATTGGCACACAACAATAAATAAAATAATCACCAATTTACTAGAATCATGTATTGACCACCGTAAATATCTGAAAATAAAAAATAAAACAAAAAAGCTCTATAAACACTCCGAGAAGTTTTAACGATCGTTCTTCCCTAAACAACACTGATTGATTAGTATTTTTTTCTCGTATTCTCCTCTCTAACGCAGCCATGTCTCTGCTCTCAGATCTCGTCAACCTCAACCTCTCCGACTCAACCAAGCAAATCATCGCTGAATACATATGGTTTGATCTCCCTTCATCTCTGTTTCTATCCCACGACCAGTCTCATTATCTCTATTCTTACTATCGCTGCGATCGAAAGCTTTGCCTTTTATATATTTTGTTATTGATCTTTTATCTTTTTGAGAGTTTGGGTTTGAACACGATGCGTTTACTCTGTTTTCGCTGTCCTCTGTCTATGAGTTTGACGTGTACAGACATAAAGCTTGTCTCTTTTGTTCTTTGTCGTCTTCTGGGTTTGTGAGTTCTACCTATGAATTGTGAATGAACAGGATCGGTGGATCTGGAATGGACATTAGAAGCAAAGCCAGAGTAAACCATACTCTGTTTTATACATCCTTTGTTTTCTTACTCTGTTTTATACATCCTCTGTTTTTTTACTCTGTTTTTGATCGATCTGATTTTATTTTGGTTTATAAAGACACTCCCAGAACCAGTAACCGATCCATCAAAGCTTCCCAAGTGGAACTACGACGGATCAAGCACCGATCAAGCCGCCGGAGATGACAGCGAAGTCATTCTATAGTATGTTCTTCCATCATGTCTACAAACATTAAGTGATATGAAATAAAACATATCTTGTCTTAATCTTGATCTTGTTTTGTTTCAATTTATAGCCCTCAGGCTATATTCCGTGATCCGTTCAGGAGAGGCAACAACATTCTGGTGATGTGTGATGCTTACACTCCTGCCGGTAACCCAATTCCCACCAACAAGAGGCACAACGCTGCTAAGATCTTCAGCAACTCCAAAGTTGCCTCTGAGGAGCCTTGGTACTCTCTCCTCTTCTTCTTGGTCTAATATCACTTAATCATATACTACATCCCTTTCATTTTAGTTGTTTTTTAAGTTTTTCCATACAGATTAAAAAAACATTTAATTTTGCATTTTTCAAAATAAAAACATCGTTACCTTTAAACCTAATCACATTTCAATCAATAGAAAAAAAATAACATATAAATTTAATAAATTATGCATTGAAATCATAAAACAACACTTATTTTGAAACGAAAGTTTTACTCTACAACGACAACTAAATCGAAACTGAAGGAGAACTAAACTTCTTTCTCTCCCTGTGACTTAAAAGGTATGGGATTGAGCAAGAGTACACATTGATGCAAAAGGGTGTGAACTGGCCTATTGGTTGGCCTGTTGGTGGCTTCCCTGGCCCACAGGGACCCTACTACTGCGGTGTGGGAGCTGACAAAGCCATTGGTCGTGACATTGTGGATGCACACTACAAAGCCTGTCTTTACGCTGGTATTGGCATCTCTGGTGTCAATGGAGAAGTCATGCCTGGCCAGTGGGAGTTCCAAGTTGGTCCTGTTGAAGGTATTAGTGCTGGTGATCAAGTCTGGATCGCTAGATACCTTCTCGAGGTACTAACCTACTTAAACCAGTTCTGTTCCAAGTACAATCTTCAAACTTTACTAATGGGTTATCTTTTCTTTTTACAGAGGATCACTGAGATCTCTGGTGTAAATGTCAGCTTCGACCCAAAACCAGTCCCGGTTAGTGTCTCTCTAATGCTCTTCGTGTGCAAGTGTTGTTGTAACCAGAGCCTGTCCTGACTTTTACGATCCCATACAAAACTAAAAATAATATTTTAATATCAATAGTATATATTAAAAAAATATACAAAATTTTATTTATTATAATAACTAAAAGGTATATCTCTCAAATAGAATTTTTTGGAGTTTTTATCACAAAATAAACCTAAAAAAAAAAGAATAACCAAAATAGACTTTTTTATTTTAAAAATTTAACTTTAATTTTCTTTTTAATTGTAAATTTTACCTCCAAAACTTCATCCATAACTCTAAACCTAAGTCTAGATGATTTAACTCAGTGGGTATAAATGTAAAAAACTTTTAAGTCTATTTTAGAGTATTTTTCATAACTACTAAATACTTTATAAAAGAAAATAACAAATGAAAAAATATTTACATATTTACATACATTAATTAGCTTATTTGTATGAAATTTTTGTAACGTATTGTTGCATGGGTGTTCAGGGAGATTGGAACGGAGCTGGAGCGCACTGCAACTACAGTACGAAGACGATGAGAAACGATGGAGGATTAGCTGTGATAAAGAAAGCGATAGAGAAGCTTCAGGTGAAGCATAAGCAGCACATTGCTGCTTACGGTGAAGGCAACGAGCGTCGTCTCACGGGTAAGCACGAGACGGCAGACATCAACACGTTCTCTTGGGGAGTGGCGAACCGTGGAGCTTCGGTGAGAGTAGGAAGAGACACTGAGAAAGAAGGTAAAGGTTACTTCGAGGATCGTAGGCCAGCTTCTAACATGGATCCTTATGTAGTCACTTCCATGATCGCCGAAACCACCATCCTCGGTTAACTAACATCACACAGTTAATGTTTGGTTTGTTCGGTTTAGCTTTTTTCTTAATTTGCAAATTATTGTGCTTGTGGTTGCACCAATAATTTTTATCATGCGCTAGTACTTGTAGTATTGACGAAGTTCTATATTTTTTTTTCATTTCGAATAATTAGTGATTTTGTTGGTGTTGTGGTTGAACTTTGTCAGGGATAAGATTTGGTGATTATGATAATATTCTTAAAATAATGATGAATATTCTCTTTACAACAATGAATGTGACGTAAATAAGAATTAAAGAAGAAATAAATAGTAAGGAATCCAAATATTAATTCTCAAAAATAAAGGGAATCCAAATATTAATTCCGAAGACGCAGGAGTGGTGGAAGGTTAGGTGGTAAACACCGTAATTAGCGTCACGTGCTCTGTACTCTTGAGTCCTAATCTCATGCATTAAAATTCGCGGCTTGCTTTTAGGTGAAAAGGTCAAATCAACTTTACATTTTTTAAAATTCAAAATATACTGTGATATTTCTTTATTTATTGAGCGAGATATCCGTGACTACTCCGCTAAGAAAATATTTTAATCTTCATTGACGTATTTGGCCATGCTAACTTAAACAAGAAGAAGATGACGAAAAGTTGTATTAACGTTTTACTAAGCTTTGGTAAGTCGTATGATAAGACGCAAGTACATATGTTAGTACTTTAGTACCTCAATGCATTTTAGTATCACACTTTAACACGTTTCTTATAAAGTTAGTAACTTCATAATCATGACGTCCAACCCACTTGATTTTCCGCTTTGAAATTAATAAATAAGAGAAATAAGATAAAAGTTACCAACAAATTAAAAAAAGGAAAGAATATGAAAGTAATATTGAAGTTATGATGGTGTTATCGACCAACCAAAAAAATATTCTATACAATTTAGTGTTATATGCCTGGAATTGTGAAATAATATTTTCTCTGGTACATTTATTTTTTATTTACACCAAAAAAATTCACCGTTATTGAGAGATTCTTTAAACATAAAATAGATATCTGATTAAAGGGCATATAATAAACAAAAATAACAAAAGATAATCTAAAATAGTAAATAGTATCTAAACCATTTTAATATGAATGCCGTCTTAGTGGGTATTTAGGTTTACATGTTGGCCCAGGAACCTAAGGTTTGTAGTGATCATTGCTCTGTATTGAAGCTTTTGATCCTCAAGAACCTAAGGTTTGTGTCACGTCACTTCCCTTGCATATTTGGTTTACTAAGAAACTTGAAACAACATAAAATGAAAGCGAGAGAGAGCGCTAGTTGGTAGAGGAGTACTCTTCGCTTAGAAGATCTAGCAGTAGTACTGGTACTGTGGTACAACACTACTAGAATCTAATTCAGAACTATTAATTTCCATCAAAAGAGTTGAAAACTGATAGTAGAACTCGTCGTGAAGAGCGTAGATTTAAGTCACAACCGAGAAAAGAACGTCTTTGTGGCATAAAATGAAGATTTCCATAGGGTAATCTCATAGAAACTTTCACATCAATATTGTTGTCTTGTCCATGATTCATGGTCTGGCATATATGTATTTTGTTTAAAATGTGAAGCTTTTGTTTAGATCAGAAAATTCAAGAACTAAGTTTGGGACAGTGAGCTTGAGCTCATCATTGTCACTACGAAAAATAAAAGAGGCAGAGACTAAAATTGTTTTCCCATTCTTGGCTCTGTGAGATATGACCATAGTCGGATTTGGGCACAAACAGATAAAACATTGACTTTAACCTCTATATTTTTCTGAAGGTTTTTATTTTAAAATATGCTTATAAATTACAGGAAAAAAAATTTATGAAGTTTCTTTAAAGAATGTTTAGAACCTTCAAAATTTCAGAAATAGCCCTGATTTCGTCAAAATCCAAAATGGAGGTGGATAGTTTGATTCAAGTTACATACCACGTTATAGTTTATAGGTCGAAATACATTATCACAGAAAATATAGTCTTCTATGTATGTCTTATCATTAATATATGGTATAAGAGTTACGATAAAAACAATGAATGTTAGTACTTGATGAGTGGTTATTCATGCTAAACCAGCTTAAACCGATGAGCGTACTATTTTTCTTTTTGGATCAAAGAACGTACTATTTTCTAGAAAGAATCCTATCCAACTCTGAGCTTTATTCAGTCTTGAATTCAAGTAATGTGTGTTTTCAATGTTGTCAACTAATCAGTATTTTCTGATAAATCAAGTAATCGATATTCCAACTACTAAACTGTTTCTTTACATGTGCGCTCTTCTGACTACCAAAGAATAATTAAATCTCTAGAAGAATATATCTGTATATGAACATTATACTACTGAAATGGTATATTACTTTTAGATTTTTGCTGAGAATTTTTTAATCATAGTCATGAGCATATGAAACGAATAACTTAACCAAAGAAGAATATTTTTCACCTTTTTCTGGCAGATAACTTAATTTAGTTATATGTGATCTTTCATTCTTCTCAGCCTATATAATATATGATCTTTATAACTTATCATTCCTGACTAATACATCAAGAAGAGTATATAACTATAAAATAATTAGAGCTTCACTTCATGGCGAGAGACTATGAAATTGGTGCAGAAAAGGATTACAGTTTAAGTTAATTGTATGTTGCCCTTGCTTACCCGAATTGTAACGCTCAATTACATAACACTGTCTATGATGACAAATTTAGTATGGGACCCTTGTGATTGACAATACAGACTGGATCAAATCCAAAAAAAAAAACACATCGATACAGAGTGGAAACAATCACAAGATTGAAGAGAATGTGTTTTCTTTTCTTTTCTTTTCTTTTTTTGTTCAAAGAATGTGTTTTCTTTTTATGTAACAAACTTTAATGCTGTAAATTATAGTTGTTGGCTTTTTTTACATGTTATGGTCCTCCTTAAACCCACCACCCATGTTCTCTACTTTTTTCCTTTACAACCATGCATCATTGATTACTCTACAGAAGAAATCAAGTTTACAAGAGAAAAAATAAAATAATTTAAGTGATTAAAAGGACATAGAAGTAACTCAAGTAAGTGTGTATCTTGAGAAGAGGGCTCCAGTTTACTGAAATGCAGAGAATAACATGATCTTAATTCTTTAACACAGTTTTTTAATTAACCCTCTGGATTCCATTAATCTAATATTAATTTAATATTAGTCCCCAACTAAACTCATCAACTTGCTAATCTCTGCATAATCCATACGAGTGGCAATCTATTACGGTACATCTTTTGGTAAAGAAGAATCTAAAGCAGTTTGAGAGACAAGGCAGGTAAGATTAGATAAGACAATAACATAACTAAAGGTCCCTCACATTCACAATCAAACAGAGATACCAAACATGATACATAACTAGTAAACCATAACCAATCACATTATTTTGTCCGAAGCATAGAAAGACGGATGACGTCACTTTTGTAATAGAAATATCATTTTTGTCGCATTAAGAAATTTTTTAAAATAAATAAATATTCAAAACCCTAAAAAGAGGAGAGAGAGAGAGAGATTGACTGTTAAAGTGTTGACTATAGCTGTCAAATGGGTGGGCCGTCCATTGGTTGCCCATGTCCATATGTAAATGGATCTGATTTGGTGATGCCCATTTGTCCATACAGATTTTAAATGGACAAAAAACCATAGACCATTGGACAATGGGCGTTAATGGGTTTGGACTATATGGACATGGTCCACCCAATGGTCACAAAAAGTTAAGATTTCAAAAAATTTGTCATTTCATCTCTATCAAAATCAAAAGTGTTTTCGCCAAATCGAGTTTTCCGTTAAAATCACAAAACTCGAATTCTCCCGCCAAAATCACAAAACCAAAATTTCCCGCCAAAAAATCGCAAAATTGAGATTTCCCGTCAAAATCGCAAAACCGAGATTTCCCGCCAAAATCAAAAAAAATGAGATTTCCCGCCAAAATCGCAAAATCGAGATTTTCCGCCAAAATCGCAAAAATCAAAATTTCTCGCCAAAACACAAAACCGAGATTTTTCCGTCAAAATCGGAAAACCGTGATTTCCCGCCAAAATCACAAGATCGAAATTTTCCGCCAAAATCGAAAAATCGTGATTTCCCGGCAAAATCGCAAAACCGAAATTTCCCGCCGAAATTGCAATATTTGAGATTTTCCGCCAAAATCGAGATTTCCCGCCAAAATAGTAAAAATCAAGATTTTCCGCCAAAATCTGAAAATCATGATTTTCCGCCAAAATGCAAAATTGAGATCCCGCCAAAACACAATATCAAAATCTCCCGCAAAATACGCAAAACCGAGATTTTCCGCCAAAATCGGAAAACCAACATTTTCCTCCAAAATCACAAAATGAGATTTCCCGCCAAAATTGGAAAACCGAGATTTCCCGCCAAAATTGGAAAACCGTGATTTCCCGCCAAAATCGTAAAATTGAGATTTTTCGCAAAAATCGTAAAACCGAGATTTTTCGCCAAAATCGCAAAACAGAGATTTTCCGCTAAAATCGCAAAACCAAAATTTTTCACAAAAATCACAAATTTAAAATTAGAATATTTAAATGATCTTTATAGCAAATTGAAATTGTGACATGTTTACTTATATGGTCTTTAATGGTTTCCATGGCAGCCCATATAAATATGGGTGTTTGTGGGTTTGGTCATTAATGGACATGGTCCTTAATGGTAATGGTCATTTCGTGTCCACAAACAATATATGGACAAACGGAAATGGGCTAATGGACATGGGCTAACCCATCTGACAGCTCTAGTGTTGACTACCTTCACTTCACTTCACCTCTCTCTGTAATAACCACACCTTTCTTCTTCTTCTTCTTCTTCTTCTTCTTCAAAGCTCTCTCTAGGGTTTTGTTCTACTCCGTCGTCAATGGCGAGTCTCTCCATATTCGTCTCGATTCTCCTCCTCTCTCTCCCTCTCCCCTCACTCCAAGACCTCGCCGCCGACAAATCCGCCCTTCTCTCTCTCCGTTCCGCCCTCGGCGGCCGCACATTCCTCTGGAACACCAAACAAACCACACCATGCAACTGGACCGGCGTCGCTTGCGACGCCAACCGCGTCACCGCCCTCCGTCTCCCCGGCTTCGCTCTCTCCGGCAACATCCCCGAGGGTATTTTCGGAAACTTAACAAACCTCCGTACACTCAGCCTCCGTCTCAACGCACTAACCGGAACACTCCCTCTTGATCTCGGCTCTTGCTCCGAACTCCGGAGACTATACCTCCAAGGAAACAGATTCTCCGGCGAGATACCGGAACTCTTGTTCAGTCTCAGCAACCTCGTCAGGTTGGATCTTGGGGAGAATGAGTTCTCGGGAGAGATCTCTTTAGGGTTTAAGAATCTCACGAGGCTTAAGAGTCTCTACTTAGAGAACAACAAGCTCTCTGGCTCTCTTCTTGATTTGGGTTTGGGTTTGGATCAGTTCAACGTCTCTAACAACTTGTTGAACGGATCTATACCAAAGAGTCTTCAGATGTTTGGTTCTGATTCTTTTGTCGGGACTTCACTCTGTGGTAAGCCGCTTGATGCTTGTCTTGATGAAGGGACTGTGCCAAGTCAGCCTATTTCTGTCGGAAACATCCCCGGAAAGAGAAAGAAGAAGCTCTCCGGCGGAGTGATAGCCGGGATAGTGATTAGTTGTGTGGTTGGCTTCTTATTGATAGTTCTTGTTTTGATGGTTCTCTTCCGCAAGAAGGGAAGCGAGAGAACAAGAGACGTCGACTTTGCAACCTTCAAGCATCATGACATCGAAGTTCCCGGCGAGAAGACGGCGGTGGAAGCGAATGAGCACTCCACGGTGGAAGTGACCAGCTCAGGGGCAAAGAAACTAGTCTTCTTTGGGAACGCGACAAAGGTTTTCGAACTTGAGGATCTGTTGAGAGCTTCCGCGGAGGTTCTTGGGAAGGGGACGTTCGGGACGGCGTATAAGGCGGTGCTTGACGCGGCGACGTTGGTGGCTGTGAAGAGGCTGAGGGATGTGACGATGGGGGATAGAGAGTTCAAGGAGAAGATTGAGGTCGTTGGGGCGATGGATCATGAGAATTTGGTGCCGTTGAGAGCTTATTATTACAGTGGAGATGAGAAGCTGCTTGTGTATGACTTCATGCCTATGGGAAGCTTGTCTGCTCTCTTACACGGTGAGAGAGTTCTCTCAATCTCTTTCTCTGCTAAAGAAACTGTGATTTTTTATTGTTAATACATAATAGTTTCTCTGCTTAATCTTTTAAATTTGTTTTATTTGTGACACTTTTAGTAAGAATTAGGAAATTTTGTAGAATAATGATTCTTGCAAGTCTGATTTGTTTATTACATAACATTATATATCAGACACCTAGACATCTACACATTAAGAGTTTTGTTAATGTTTCTGTGAATTAGTGCGTTCTAGTTTCAGAGAATAGTTTTTTTCTGTGTGTGTTTGGTTAATGTAATTGTTATGTTACAGGAAACAAAGGCGCAGGACGGAGTCCACTAGACTGGGAAGTCCGAGCACGTATCGCGCTTGGAGCAGCTCGTGGACTAGACTATCTTCACTCACAAGACCCATTGAGCTCTCACGGAAACGTCAAGTCTTCCAACATCCTTTTAACAAACGCCCATGATGCACGAGTCTCTGATTTCGGCCTGGCTCAGCTCGTTGGCTCCTCATCCACAACACCAAACCGGGTTACCGGGTACCGTGCGCCGGAAGTAACTGATCCTAGTCGTGTCTCGCAGAAGGCGGATGTGTATAGCTTTGGTGTGGTGCTGCTAGAGCTGCTCACGGGAAAGGCGCCGTCTAACTCGGTGATGAATGAGGAAGGGATGGACTTGGCGAGGTGGGTGCGTTCAGTGGAGAGAGAGGAGTGGAGGAGTGACGTTTTTGACTCGGAGTTGATGGGTTTGGAGACGGTGGCCTCGGTGGAGGGAGAGATGGCGGAAATGCTGCAGCTGGGGATTGAGTGTTCGGAGCAGCACCCTGACAAGAGGCCAGTGATGGTGGAGGTGGTGAGGAGGATGCAGGAGTTGCGCTATTCGGGTTCGGATCGGGTGGGCTAGACCATTGGATTGGAGAGGCTTTGAGAGGTTCACTAGGTGGAACGATGATATGAAACGCCGACCTTTTTGGCGTTTGATGATGTTGATGTCTTCGTTGTTTGAATGTTAGTTTAAGAATATGGCGGGAAATTAGAGTGGAGGTCGTTAATTAGATGTTCTTAATTCTGTTTTGTTTTGTTATTTTCTTAATTTTAATATCATGTGTGGGCACTGATGATGAGGAGTTGGTTGTAATTATTATTGTTGCTTTTAACTTTAACTTTATTTCAGTATTGTTTCAGCCTTTTGTCTCTTTTACCAATAGTATGCAAACTAAAAAGAAAGATAAGCTGGTAACTATAACTTTACATGAAAGTTGTAAGACAATAGATATTACTCCCTCCTTTTTATATTGTCATAAATATTTAAAAAATTATTAATTTTTAAAAATTACATTAAATCAATAAATTCAATCAAGTATTAAAAAGCTAACATTATTTAATTAGTTAAACAATATCTAATAAATGTAAAAAATATATTAAAATATAAAAACTACTTATATTATGAAACAAATATTTTTGCTAAAACTACCTATAATAAAAAAACAGAGGGAGTACTGATGTTTAATGTTCATACTTCATTAGATACGACAAAGTCTTGCATGTTTTAATTTTCCTAAAGAAAAACAAGGTTAGGTGCAACGAATGTGTAGCTAACATTGTGGCAGACAAGTTAGTAAAAAACAAAATTATTGAGGTTATGTAGGGTTGCGTCCTAAAATGGCGTTTTGAAATCACTAAAAGGTGTAAGTAGGTTGCGACTTGTGAGGTCTTTCTCTTTATCTTTTACGTACTACTAATGGTTACTCTTAACACAAACGCTACCTCACCAGTCTCATGTCCTTGTGATTATAAAAACATGGGGAAGAAGATGCCAATATCTCATTCCCATGATGTTTTAATATCCACTGTCTCCTCTTTTCTCTTCATGTCTTTGTCGACATAATAATTTAAAAACTGATTCTAGTTTTACTACAACAATCTTGATTTTGGTAAATCCTGATCTTCAATGTCTGTGATTTCATAATATATATGTACTTTGCATTCTCATTTTCATTTTCAATGAACATTGGCTTGACTAAGAAAGCTTGTAATAGAGTATTAGTATCACTTTTGACGAGAGTTTGGTTGTGGCTCATCTTTCCAGCCTTTAGATAGAAGATCGTAGTTGATTGACGCCAACTGCGATAGGTTCTGCAAACCGATGAAAAGAAACAAAGTTAGACCGGTACGTACCTTGTTCTTTTATCAAATAACAATATAAGCTAACCAAATTGTATACTCAGACAACACGAGATCTTAACAGGGAGGTCATGTGATGAGTACCTTAAACGAGAAATTACTGAAAGAGTAATCCACAGGTACGCCAGACTCAAACTCTGCTTCTCCGTCGCTTTCTTCAACCTGTGTGTACCACCATTTGATCAATTTGGTGAAATTATTTACATCCAAAGAACAATAATCATAGAGTTTCCAACTGTATTTAAGGAGGTTGAATTTAAAGATCGGATCAGTGAATGTTACCTCTCCCTCTTCACGGCAATTGCTCGAGCAACCACTGCTGCCACTCAAGCTATCAGCATCGCTATAATCTTGAACCTCACCGGATGGGAAAAATTGCTCATCCGATGTGTTCCATGAGTAGCGACTTCTGAAGTAACTAGTGTCAGTTGCACTCTCTGAAGCTGGAACAAATGCAGCCTAAAATAAACTAGCGTTAAACTTTGTATATGCCATGAGGGTCTTCTTCTGCAAAGCTTATAACTTCGGAAAAAATAAATTGCACCTTTTGCCTCGCTAATGTATCCCAATTGATGTCTTTAAAGAAGCTGTGCTGCTTGACCTGCGTCATATAATTTGTCTCATTAATACTTTACAACAAACAGGAACTAGTCATCACAAATAAAAATACATCCATTTTTACCTCAGCAGCCCCTCTAGCTCCAAGTCTGAGATGAGTATCTTCTGTTAAAAATCTATAAAAAAAACAAGATGACATGATGTTACAGACAATACCCTGACTTTTCCTTTATGGAGGTAGGATTCAATCTTGTATATGAATAATAAAACAGAATTTGAACCGAACGTCATGTTCATAGCTAAACAGATAGTTACGTAAGAACATGAGCAGGAAAGAGTTATAACAGCTGATAATTTTAGAAACAACACTAGTGTGGAGCATATGATTAGAGAGGGAGAGGAGGATCTCTTACCGGTTTATAATATCATGGGCTTCAGCACTCATTTCTTCAGGGACATGAGGCCATGGTATGTTACGATTGAGAATATTGTCAAATATTTGCTAGAACAAATAAAAAAATGCAAATCAGATGTTGAAAATCGAAACTAGATGCAAAGTGCAAGTTATAGAAGCTTAAGTAACTACTTCAAATCAAAGCCAATACAAATACAGAAAACGGCACCTGAAGATCAGCCTACTAATTTTAGTTTTTAAAACCTTGAGAAACATAAGCTCCTCTATCAAAGCATGAACAAGAAACAACGCAGTGATTAGTCTCTTACCTGAGGATGTTCCGCATTGAAGGGTGGGATTCCTACAATGAGTTCAAACAGAATGATGCCAACAGACCACCAATCCGCAGTCGCACCTGAAAAGTATTGCACCTATATATAACTTTTCGCAGCTTGGCAATGTGATAAACGGAACAGAAATATCTGAAACTCTGTAGTTAAGCGTACTAAGCATATGTAGTAAGTAATAGATTTGTAAAGCCAGACTCAATAACCAGATCCAGCCGAATACCGATCACACTCTACTAAGAAAATATATTGAACAAAAGATAAGTAGACACCAAGATTAGAACGAACCATGTCCTGTCCCTAAAAGGATTTCTGGCGCTAAGTAGTCAGGAGTACCCACAGCAGACCGTTTCTTGCGCCTTTCAAGCTGATGCTCGGACGTCGGTAATCTTGATTCCTCTTCATCAAGTAGAGAGGTCCCAGGACCAGATAGATCATCAGTGCTGTTGATTAGACCAACTTTTGACAGTCCAAAATCTGTCAACTGCTCAATAAAACGAAAGAAACCATAAAGTCGAAGTGATTCTGAAAATATATCCCTGAGATCAGGAAACAGTCTCCTAACCCTCAAATAGCAAGAAAACAAAAGCATTTTGAAGAACTACAATGCTACCATTTAGTTCCCGGAAGATGGCTAAACAGTTGTAACAATGGAAACAAGGATACCTTAATATGGCCATCATGCGCAATCAACAAATTATCAGGCTTCAAATCACGGTGAACAACACCCTCAGAATGCAAATATTCCAAAGCAAGGACCTGAAAGGTAAATTGAATCATGGAATCACTTTCTTAACCTTTAATGGCATGACTTTAAAATAAACATGCAGAACTTACAACTTCGGCAATATATACACGGACAATATCTTCCTCTAAGCAACCTAAATTTCTCAACAGCGAATACAGGTCCCCTCCATTCAAATACTCCATCACCAGATAAAGGTTGTCACGATCGGTGAAAGAATAGAAGAAACGAACCTGCTCAAAACAAACTTATGTTAAAATAAGCAAATCTATCCAGAGAATATGCTTAAAGGTTTAGACGTGCTCACCACAAAGGGATTGCGGACATTAATCAAAATGTCACGTTCAGCAAGTATACTTTCAACAGCATTCTTGCGGATCATATCTGCCTTTTTCAAAACCTGAGGAGTATGACAAACATTACAACACAAGATTAGAGAAAATCCTACCAAAGATTTTGCCAACCACGTCATCCCAACTACATAAAACAAAAACAAAAATAACTAAAAGAGAACAAAAGTCAAAATATATCTGACCTTGATTGCAAATAGATCTCCTGTCGTTCTCTTTTTCGCCAAAAAAACTCTCCCAAAAGCTCCCCGACTTATTGGTTTTATGATCTCAAAATCATCTATGGATGTGCGATCCCGCGGATGCACGTTTCGAGCAACATCATCTTCTAAAGGAGCATCTTCATCAATTACAGTGCTTGATAGGTCAACTTTTTCATCATCCATAAGCTCACAGATTTGCAGATATTTTTCCCTACATAATAATTTTTTTTTTACTTTCAACAGATAATATTTCTGGAAATCATAAAAACATCTCTCAGAAATTATAAACGCATGCAAAATGAAGAGAGAGGAATGGACTCAAGAGAATATCTACAAACCAAGGAACTTACCTGATTAACTTTTCTATGCGAGTCCCAAAAGTTTCTACTGTAAGTGCATCAAACTTTCTGCGGTCTATGACCACCCTCAGATCTTCAAGACAAGAAAGTAAAAAGGGAATTGATTGCTCATCACCCGGAATGGCATCTGCTGCACATTTTGCAATGTCAGCGAGTTCACTCATCTGCGTTATTGGTTGTCAAATTTTTTTTATCAGGGGAATAATTAATCACAAAGGCTAGAAAAAAAAACTTAAGAAGATGGAGCACAACCATTACAAACCTGTGGAATATCATCGTTGTCATGGAATGTACCCTTGCCTCCTAAAATCATTTCAATTGGATCAGGTCTGGGCGTTGGAATCGGGGATCTAGGAGTCATACTGCTGGCAGATGAAGTTGTCATGCCCAGATCAGACTTGGAACCAAAACGGGTTTTACATGACATTAAGGGCAGACCTCTCAGATCATCCATAACAACTGAATTATCAGTCTCTGGAAGACAGTCAAGCATGTCTTCTGACCCTCTCCGCGACCAATCACTCAACCTTGGCGAGAGAACATCACATTCTTCAGCCAAATTTGAATTGGATACTTTCATAGCATCTGGGCTTTCAGCAGCTGCTAGGCTATCCTTATGCCTAAAGGTCTCTGCTATCTTGTCAAGAGTTCCAGCAATTGCCATCAGCCGCTCATCAACACTCAGTCCTTTCTGGTCATATTTATCAGCTAATGTACAAATTCTGGAGTGATCTTCAACATGGGTAGTGGGAACTTCCTCCTCACAGATACGGCACATTATTGAACTTTCCTCCGAGATAAGTGTCTGTTCCCCCCAGTATCCCCAAGAAACATTGTGCCGATGCTTGGGCGAATGTTCATGAGTATCTTTTGCTGGCGGGCAGTTTAGAACAGAAACAACAGCATCATCACTAGGTTGTCGATTTCTGACCATATTTGGAGGTTCAAGTTTGATATCATTCTGCTCTTTTGATGCTGGCGCTTCTTTCACAGTTTTCAGTGCTGGAGATGGCAGTTTCTTCCAGGAAGACATTCTATCAATGTTTGCTGGAGATTCAGATTCATTAAGAACATAATTTTCGGGAGGAGAGATAGGAGGAACCGAGCGTACATCAACGTCCTCCTTCCACTCCAAACCACGCTGTTCCTGACTATAAGCTTTCTTGGTGGATGGTGGTACCTTTAAGATTTTTGCAGCACTTGAACTCCTTCCCGCTCCAGCAGGAGGTAGTTTTTCTATAGAATGCAAAACTCTTGACTGACGTAGTTGTACAGCTTGTTCCTCTTCTCCCCAACTTTCCTTATGAAACTGAAGCAATCTCGTACATCTGGTAAGTATAAAAAGCATCCGAGTATGAAGCTGCTTGAGAACGCCCGGAGGAAGCTCTTGACGTTTATCATCTAAGTCCTGAACTATGCCTTCACACTGAAGCCAGAAATCTCCAGGAGTAGTCATAGCACAACTGCGAGCCAATATTAACAAGTCCTCAAATGTTTCCTCCCACTCAGGATGACTTTCTGCATTTTTCTCAAGAATTCCCACCAGGTCCGCAGCAAATACCTTAAGGTCAGAGTTTACTTCTTCCTTTGCTTTATCAAATTTTGCCCGGATTAGAACCAATATCTCCTGGAAAAGACAGACTATTAGATCCTTGATACAACAAAACTCACAAAGGGATTAATAGAGAAATAGGAGACTCTCAAATACCTCCACATTATTCGACCTACGAGGCTTCCACAATGGAAACGGCCGTACACCTTTTGAGTTCAGTTCATGAGAAAAGCTTTTGATGTCACCAGGAAACCTCTTCCGCGGAGCACTGGTCATACGAAGCAAGGCTTGATAACGCGGTGATTCCGACTCTTTTGGATTTTCCAATTCATACGTATTCTAGAAAGAAGTAAAAAAAATCACTTAAAACTTATAAGCATAACATAAACCACTTCAAAATCATAAGCGATAGAGAATAAGGTACCTCTGGGGTGCAGAAGTCTGAATTTCTTAGAGGGCCAGAGCGTCCAGAGGCCACCGAACGACCTAAGAAGTATCATCATAAGAAACTTTTAGAGATACAATTATCGAAAAACAGTTGAGATAAGCTCCAGTTATTAACACACAGATGCTAATCCTTAAACCTAGCATTTCTTAAATCAATACAACATTTCTCCCACCAACCACTTTTAGATGTTGTTAGACATACCAGCTCCCGATGAGGATGATGCTACATTCTGCAATCGAGATCCTGATGCCGGCGGCAACTTAGGGCTGAGGCTCCTCATTGGGCCAGTATCAGGAGAGAAGCCATCACGATCAGTCACTCGAGAGTGGCCTATGTTCTCATCAACCCCTAGCTTGATACTCCCAGCTTCTTTCTTCTTATCAGTAACCACCTTGGAGAGTTTGCTGGTAGATAAGAGAGGCGGAGTTTCTCCATCATTCCTAAAATTAAAAAGACTTTCCCGGGGCAAAGGTCCGGATCTCGTCTTGATCCGGTTCAAGCCTAGAGAGGAAGCCATGATCGGAGAAACGAACGCAGGTCCTCCTTCCTTCCCGTCCTGTGCAACGGTTACTTTCTTCGGATCAGAGCTAGGAGACAAGTTCGATTTGCCGATAGAGTGAGGAGCTTGAACTTGCTTTCCCTTGTTCTTCTTCGAACCATCTTTACTCTCCGCCTGGTTACGCCCGGTTCCAAAGAAGCCAGCGGCGGAGGTCGGGCTAGGGTTTGGGGATTCGTCCTTGGAAGCGGATTTAGGCTTCTTCTTGTCTGATCGTATCGGAGAGTTGGAGCCGACGGATCTGGGACTGTTGGAGCTATCGGGGCTCGAAGATCCGGATTTCTTCGAGGAGAAGAAGAGCTTGTTCTTGAATACCATTTTCGATTAACCTAATCACACGATACTCAGAATCTACTTGTCATGTACACACTCCAAAGAGAACTACCTCTCTCTCTCTCTCTCTGATCTGATTCACTTGTCACTCTGGAGATCACAGGGGTTCAGAGGTGCGGAAGCGACGAGGAAGAAGAAAGCGTGACTGTAGTTAGACTCCGTAGATTTAGTCCCCAGAAAATAAAGTCAACAAAAATGGTTAAGACTTAAAAGACTAGATTTTGACTTTTGATTAAGATTTTAAACCGATTATCTTTCAATTTTCACTTTTGAACACTTAATGAGAAATTATCTATTATTGATTTCATTTTACTGGGTGACAAAAGAAAATTGTCCATTGGGCTGTTATACTATGTGTTAAACCTAGTTGTTTGTCTAACTTGCATTGCTTTTAGGCTTTTTTTTTAACTTATTGTTTTTAGGCACTATTGATTTTATGAATTACAAACCTTTCCACAGAATAAATTTCTTGAGTTACATATCTTATTTTCTTGTGTCGAATTTCAGATATAATTTTCCGATAAAAATAATCCAAACTTATGTTTCAGTTTTTGTGCATTTGTATTCGTTAGTTATGATTTCCATAGTAATCATATGCAATTATATAAAAATGGTAGCCTCAGTTAAAAAAAATAATATAAAAAAGGTATTTTGTCAAAACGGATTGATATATGTCTATGGTTTGGTTTTCCATGGATCATTCGTTTTCGTGGCCTAACATAAACAAATGTTACAAAAGAAAAACATGAACAAAACTTAACTTTTTCAAAAGAAAAACATAAACAAAACTTGTGATAAAAATATCACCAGAGAAATATCTTCTTAAACTTAACAATTTAAAACTCCTCTAAAATGTATTAAGATCAAAATGAGAGAAAGTGACGACAATTGTGTAATTTTCATCAAAGAAAACGATAACAGTGCTTATACATGCCAAAACCACCACCTCGGTCAGATTAGTTGCATGAATGTCTAGTTTATCAAAATAATAAAATTGTTAGTTTTAAAACACACAAAGTAAAAATTTAAACATCAAAGTTGAATATTTACCAACAATGGACAGTGTAACAGTAGCAAAATAGGTCAATGCAATGTAACTTTGCACATTACCGAGTATTGAGAGATTTTGATTGCTAATTTGGATATCCGACACCCAAGTTTGATATATTTGGGGAAAACTTTGAGAAGTTGTGACAAGTTGATAAAACATGCGTCTCGTTGCATCTCTGCAGTATAACTGGATGGTCATGATGTTTATGGACATGACAGAAACATAGTTGAAGCCTTCAACTTTCTCAAGCTCCTCTTATAGTTCCTTCCTCTTATATCACGGCATTACATTTCTACATATTCCATTTCGAGGGGTAGCAGTAAATCATGTCGATTCAAAACCTTGTTCGAACCCTCTTTGGCATCTCACAAATGTTTTAAAATATATGCCCGAACAATTTTAATCCACATTAAATACTTTCGCTACAAAAATATAATGTAAAACAAAAAAAATTAGTGAGCTAAAGTAATACAATATATTGATTGAAAAACATAAGTTGATTGTACAGAATAAATAATGATATAGTAAACACTATCTTCATATTTGTACATGAAAGATATAAATTAATGGGATTACAACTACAACTACAACTTTCAACTTTCTAGGATTAAGTCATATAGATCATATAACACCAACACGAAACAAAGATATTTGTTAGTAACTAAATAAAAAACATAGATTGGAGCGTAAGAATATATTTTATCTAGGTAATGAGGAGACAAACAAACCTATAAGGAAAACAACGTTGTGAGGGATATACTGATTATCATGATAGACGCATATCCATTTACGTAAAATGTCAAATAACGAAGCAAATTCAGTTAATATGACAATCCGATATGGCAAGTATTCTTCAACATTGAAAGCACATGTCAGATGAGCAATCACCGAAGAGTACCTAACTAATATACCAAGCAAATACGACACTTAAATGAAGTTTCCAGCGAGAAAAATAAAGAAATTAAATATTATAATCATAATATATATCATAGTTGAGCATTAGTGTAGATATGTAATACTTCACTATTACCGGTTGTTCTCAATTTTCATTCAACTAAACTTGACATTGGTGTTGTCGTTAGCTCTTTTTTTTTTCTTCTTTTTTCTTCCATTAATCATATCTTCTATCACTTTTGCAACTTGTTCCTCCTGCTGTTCGACTTCTTCTTTGATGTTTTCATGCCCATATTTGTATTCTAATGCATAGAAATTCTCACAAACCCCACTAGCTTCAATTAATAATTGCTTGATGAACCAAATTGCACAAAAATGAACAAAATTATTTGATAAATAAAGTAAAGAATTAGATTGGAATTTTCGTTCCACCAATACGAAGAAAATATAGGGGTGGTGTGTTACGAATATATTAAAATCTACTCGAATATGCATTTATGCTACTTAAGTTTTACTGTTAGTAAGGCAAAGAAACTATAAACTTATATTTTCAAAGAGAGAAAATAGTACATTGGTCCTTATTCAAGGAAACTTTATTATAGTCATCATCATATTTTATTTCCATATGATATGTGGTTCTTTAACTAATTTCATCAAGTATTTTCATATTAAACATTTTAATCTCCAGCTATTGAGCTTTAAGCAATTTTTAAACATGTGTAAAACCAAATTTCATAGTACTTCTCGAGTGAAACATAGATAATGACTTATGTTTGTTCTTCTTACGTTACCTAAAAATATTGGTATAATAATTGGAAAAAATATTATTCTTGACAATATATAGTACTAAATGCTTGAAAATATTTGTCTTCAATTTTTTTTTCTTCAATTAGGTCTATAATATCAGTCATCTTTTATATGTCGTATCATACTATTTTCTCAAACATTATTGTATGAGACCATAATTTTCGACCACTTTTAGATCGCTTGAAACAGAAGACCAGTTACTTTTCATATAATAGTAGGTTCTAGTTTATCTCCAGAATATCCAAATTAACTTAGTTTGATTTTACACGTTTCGCCAAACTGGAGGTAGATGAACCAAAATCATACAAGAAATAAATAGATGGAGACAAATGAACCAAACAATAAAAATTAAATAGAAATAAGCTTGGTTAAACGTTGAGAATTTTTTTCCAAATAGTATTCTTACTTCTTAGAACATCTTTAATAGTAGTACCTCATATGAATATATATATCTAAACTACATATGAATATATATATATCTAAACTACATATGAATAGAACATCTTACATAAATCCACATAATATAAAATACTACAAGATGCTCTAACATCTAGAAAACAAAGAGATATGATATAGAAGCAGCAAGTATGAAGTATGATAGTATCTAAAAAAAATTGGAATCTAAGGATTGAAAACTCAACTTTATTTTGATTTGAGTATATTTAAAAACTCAATTAAATGTTTTACTTCTTGAGTTTGGTCCTTGATGAATGGATCCTTGGATGCCTCACGAAGCCAAACCTAGTGAGGAAGCTCTTTCAACAAGTGTAGTTTGTTAGTTTCAGACTCTCTCATAAGCAAATAAATGACCTCTGCCCGTGAAATAGAATCTAGTTGTGCATATATGAGAAATTGAGAACACCATTGTGATAAATAAGATAGAAAAGTGTAACAGTCCTTTATCATTGTACTAGTTACCATATATCTATAATCAGACTCACAAGTAGTAGTTACGGAATGCATGAGAACGACATATAGGACAATGAGCACACTTAAAAAGCCATTTATCGATGCAACGACGGTGAAATTTGTGCATGCAATGTCTAAGCCTAATATAACCAAAACCTACGTTGAGATGTTCAAGACAAATAGGGCAGTCATCTTCATCTTTACCTTTACCTTTCCTTGAATCCTCCATCTTTTTCCAAATTCCAAAGGGCGCAAAATCACTTTGGCCCATGAATCTTCTCGGTTTCTTTCTCTTACGTTTTGGCAAATCTCTTCCCGACCTCTTACGATGAAAGGTATAAATGTCTACGGCTATCCCAAAGGCGCAGTAGCCGAAAACGAGGGCCATGGTTAGGAAGAAAAGCCTCTTAAAAATAACTGGATGTGGAGGATCTGTCACGGGATAACAACTTCCGTATAAAAAACATCCGCAGAGTAACCCTGAAAAAATCACACTCTCATATGACAATAAAAGCATGTCAAGCTCGTTATTTTCTTTCTTTATACGAGAAAGGCGACGAGCCATCCGAGAACGTCGCGCCATCCAAGAATCTGTTCAAGCACCAACCTCAAAATCTCACATTTTTTCCATTTAGGTTTTAAGTATTGTTTCATATCTAACATTCGTTAGAAGATTCCGTATAATATCCCTTTATTTTCTCTTGACCCGTTCAGATTTTTTTTTATTTTATAGAAATATAATACTAGTAATAGACATCAAAACGACAAAATAAAACATATTGGCCGTGGTGGACTTTAACTAGTACTTAATTAACAGCCTTTATGTTCTTTTATTAATTCGTAAACACTTTGGATACGATGGGAAACAAATCTTTTTGTATGGTTTGGTTTATAGATGTAGCTCTGATTTCACTATTTTGTTTTAGTTTAGATTGATTTTAAGTTTTTTGTCAAAAAAAAATGTAAACGTCTGCAAAACCAAATTTAGATAACAACCTCCTCGTTGGTTGCTGGTCAACTCCGTTTTGAGATACCTAAAAATAGTATTCTAAGAAACATTTATATAGGCATACGATTCCTGACAATATATAGTACTAACTACTTGAAAAATTTACATCCAATATTTTGATGTTTCAAGTAGGTATATTTTCTAAAAATGGTAGGTATGTGATGCCAAACATCGTTTATTTATCTTCTCATGTTATTTTCTCAAACTTTAGTTGAATAAGATCATCATTTTCTATAACTTGTAAATCTCTTTAAAACAGGAGACTAATTTTGATATATATAGTTGGTTCTAGTTTGTCTCCAGAATATCTAAATGGAATTTAATTTGATTTTACATGTGTGGCCAAACTGGAGGTAGATGAAACAAACATAACAAAAAAATAAACAGAAAGAAGTTTGGTAAAACGTTTAGAAGTTAAAAAAACGTTGAGAAGTTTCTCCAAATTGAATTAGAACATTTTTAATAGTAGTACCTCACACAAATATCTAAACTAAAAGTATTAAAATTTAACTAGATTTTGACCCGCGCTTTGAAAGCGCGAGATTATTTTTGACACAAACCAAATTATATGAAATAAATTTACATTTTTGATTTTGTATCTATATTTAAATGTTACACATGAAGCGTTATATCCAGTGTTTTGGGTCACGACCTAGACCCGCGGCGGTTAAATTGACTAACCGATAACTTTATATGGAATCCAGTTTTTCTTTTTAATTCGTTATTTATTTTTTTATAAAATCCGCAAAATATTTTAAAACTTGGGATTCGATTACTGGTTGAACATATGGGTGGCCCACTATACAATACAATTTAACTAAAATTATCATATTTAAAGTATTTTAATCTATGAATGTTTAGATGAATGATAGATATATTATAAATGTTATGCTCTTATTTTACAAAAGTTATCCATACAAAATTTTAGTCAAACCAATTTATCATTTTGTTGTAAGCGTAATGGATCAATATTTTAATATTCTTTAATAAGTTGAAATATGTTGGAAAATTCATGAATATAATTTATTCTGTTATTTTCTAATTTATAAATAATTAATTAATGGATTAAGTTACTTTATATTTATTACTTGGTGTAATAATTTTAATTATGAATATAAATTATTTATATATAAATATTATAGATTTTTTTATTATGTAAATAAATAATGAATGATTTTTCGTTTTTAAATATAGTTAATATTAATAATGATTTTATTATTTTAAAATAAATATTAAAAGAAATGTATATTTACATTTTTAAATAAAAGATATTAAAAATATTATTAAAATATATTTTTACGAAAAGATACTTAAGAATATCTTTTTAGATATCTTATTTTGAAAATATTAAAATAATTGGTTAGATATAGTATATATTTAATAATTACTAACTTAGTTGTAAGAAAATAAATAGGAAAATAAATAAATTTAATGGTCAATAAGATATAAAATAATAGAATGACTAATTAATAGATAAGTCACAACATATTCAATAGATCCAAATTAAAAATATGCCACGGTAAAATTCAAATAGGACTCTATTTTAATATAATAAATTATATGAACATCTTAGATAGTTGAGAAAGCTACACAATATAAGATGCTACAAGATGATATAACATCAGGAAACAAAGGGTTATGATAGGGAAACAGCAAGCATCTTACGAAATTGGGAACTGAGGATAAAACTCAACTAAATTTTGATTTTAAAAACTCAATTAAATGTTTTACTTCTTGAGTTTGTTGCTTTGAATGGAACCTTGGATGGCTCACACTCATCGTCGAGCCAGATCCAGTAAGGAGCCTTTAACATGTCGTTGGTTAATATTAACGACAGTATCCATTTCCTACAGTCCATCGATAACTTTAGTTGTACTTTGAACAATTTACTTCTCAAGGGTTTGAGAAGGTTGCCCAACCTCCCTCGAAGATCTTAGTGTAGGTTAGACTAAGAGATTGCATGCATAATATATTCCATTGTAATTGTATTGATCAGTGATCACTTGAACACTTTTTTTTTTCAATTATATGATATAAAGAACTAATGGAGATATGTTTGAAAGAGTAGCAATATATATCTGAGTTCACTAAATTAATGAGAAGCTCGCAAAGCTAGAACTAATTAATGAAATTTACTCTCATGTTAAAATCAACCATATCCAACCAAAACCAGCTAAAACTAATCCAACTAAAGGAATATTCATTTAATTCAAGATATGGAAACCTCTATCGTTGGACTTGGATGTTCAATCGGGAGCAAACCGTGAAAGATACGTTTATGACATCTTTTGATATCATCTTCTCTATGTAGGTCCTGATCTCATAATCTATTATTATATGAAATGTTGTGTTTTAAAAAAAACTGCATCGATTTTCCAATCAATTGAATATTTTATATAGAGATAATGATCAAAATATACCTAATTTTTTCTCTAAATAGCATTAAAAATGACCAAGATAAATTTTATTAAAAGATGTAAATATACATTTATGGGGTAGAATTGCGAAAGTGAAATTTAAAATTAGAAGAAATTTTAAAAAAAATAATCATTTGTTTTTTTAATATTTATTTCCGTGATTAAACCTTTAAAAGAGTCTATTGAAAAATTTACCCTATTATATATCACGAAAATTATATTAAATGCTGAAAAAAATGACTTTTGCTATAATTTTTTCTAAGACTCGAAAAAACGATATATCGTACTGAGAGATCGGTGAGTCGTTGTTTCGTTGAGACTGCTTTCCCGTTTCCATTTTATAAAGCTCCTTACTGTACTACAAACATTTCAAAACGTTAATTATTGTATAGTTTTTTTTAATAAATGGCGTATTTTCCTCTACAGGACCACATGCATCAACTATAAAATACTCAACACAACGATGTCAACGAGTGGTTTGAGTATTATTTACATTAAAAAGCATTTTCCATTGGTGCCAATAGTTACATTAATACGGCTTAAGCAACGTATATAGGAGTATATACTACTAACTAATCTAAAAGGTCCGGACGAGGTAGTCCAAGTGGCAGGGACGGGCCTGTGGTGGCAACCACCATCCGGGTTCGATCCCCCCATGCGGAAACTACCGCGCCTCTTCCGGACACCCGAGGCCTGGGCCCTTGCTTTCGGCCCAGTTTGAAAACCCTCCCGGGTGAAGCTCGCCTCAGCCTGATCGGGCCCAGGGGGAATGACCCACTCTAAGTGGGGAACCCCCTCGATTATCAAAAAAAAAAAACTAATCTAAAAGAATATATAAAATATTTATTTGATTGAAGTAAGCTGACAAAAATAACAATTATTAAAGTTATCGAATAATAGAGTTGTGACATAATCACATGGTTTATTAAACTATTAGTACTATCCGGTGATGCGAGTATTAAATTATATATTTATAAAATCATAGAGTATAAGTATATTGTTTTTTTACATTTGTTGCAGAAAAATTCAACGTGCAAATGTTTTTCTTGGTGAAGAGAGAACGTGCAAGGAGTAATAATACACTAACTAATGCTTTAAATTAAAGAAAATCGGCAAAACAAACGAAGTTACAACTCACGCGCTCCATTCGCGAGTTAGCTGACAATTTCGTATGATGTTACGAATAAAGTTAAAAAGTAAAATTAATTAAATTGGAGCTTCGCATCTCATCTCGTGAAACATTCACGTTAAAATTTGAGTGGGAGCTCGTAAAATAACCCACGTGAATCACCACGTGTCGAAGAAATGAAAGAAACGCCACACGCATTTAATCGCACTGCACGGGGAAGCACGTGCTTTAAGACCGTCTATATCCGGTGACGTAACCGGACAAATTTGTAGCTGCTTTTTGCGCCAATAGCAGAAGAGATAAAGGAATCTTCTTTTGTTTAATATTTAAATTTTTAAAAATCGTTAAATAAATAAATCGTGCTGCTGTTCACATGCCTCATGCGTTGGTTAAAAAGAGAAAACTTGGTGTGTGTTTAAATTCATCCCACGTTTTACATTTTTTCTTCCATCCCACAAACTCTCTCTTTTGCTCCCTTTTCGGCGACGCTTAAGCTTTTTCTTCAGATAGATATTTTTTTTTGAGATTGAATCGTTGTGGTTTCTCTGCGGATTTGTGTAACATGGAGAGAGATTTTTTAGGGTTGGGTTCGAAAAATTCACCGATCACTGTGAAGGAGGAAACAAGCGAAGACTCTAGAGATTCAGGTTAATATTATTTCCCCTCTTGAATCTGATTGATTTTAAATCTCTCTGTTGGTTTAACATGCTAAAATTCTTGAACCATATCGGTCGATTTGTTGTGGATTCTGGATCAGTTATGTTTTTGGAGTTACCACTAGGTTGAGAATTTGTCTTTTAAGAAACCGGACTTTATGGTTTTGTTGGGAACTGGATTGTCAGTTTGTCTCTAGGAGAACATTGTCTCTGGCTTTCTCGGGAATCGAACTAACAATTTTTGGAAACCCAGTGAAAACATGTTTTAGATTCGTGTTCTAAAAATCGGTCTACTCGGCTACTAGATGTCCGTTTAATCGAAAAATTGGAGGTATGAACAAAACTATTTTTCAAACCAATTTTTTCAAAAAATCAGTTTAGATGTTTAGAAAATGAACCTAAACTCTCATACTACACAGTAATCATTTATAAAACGCTTAACTACCGCCTAGAAGTTTTTAGAACATTGTTTTAGATGGACAGTACTACTAGTATATTTTAGATCAAGAACAAATCTTATGCTTCCCTTTCTTGTTACACAATCAAACTCTACGGAGAATTTGTTTTGAAGGGTCTATTAATTGAGAAAAGGGTAGTTAATTAATTAGTTTATTTTACAAAAAAAAAAAGAATACGTAAAATGTTGGAAAAGAACGGTTGAACAGAGAGGGGTACAAAAATAACATACTAAAGTATAGATAATATAGACGGTTAGTAGGTACAAATAAACTTATTGGATTAATTTTTATACGATGATTAAATATTGATTGTGTTGATTAAGTGGAACCGGTGTTAGGGTATTCAAATATAAGTGAAGGTACAATGAGAATGAATACTTTTCTAACCACGATGAATAAACAAATTTCGTCCACTTTGGATTCTTATAAGCCAAAACGTGCGATTCCATAAAAGTAGTGCATCGACATGTGCTGTGTTATGTTTAAAGTCGAATCTCTCTTTAATTTATAACTAAAATATAATAGTATTAAACCATACGCATTTCTTATAATGATTTTGGATAAATGTTATTTTATTTGGGACATGGTTTCCAAGGTGGTTTTGTTGCCTCGTTGAATTTGTATTCTTCTTACGTAGTTAGTGAAATATTTTATTTGGTTGGGTGTTGAATTAGTCGTCTCTTGATTATGGTCCCTCTGTTTTTAGCAAAAAGAAAAATTGTTTCATAATATAAATAATTTTAACATTTCAATGCAAATTTTGTGTTTATTAAATATTGTGTGATAAATTAAATTATGTTTTTTTTATAATTGGTTGAAGTCGATATATTAAAAGATATTTTGAATAAATAACTATTTTTTTTAATACGGGTGATTTTAACTAAAACTACCTACAATTTGAAACAGACGGAGATAACAGTTATGTAAGTCTAGAGACATTTATGGTTAACAGTTAAACTGATGAAGTTCGTTTGTTTCCTTTTTTTGCAGCTCCGAGAAGAGGAATGAAGTGGTCAATCCCAAACAAAGCCTCTGCTACTTCTTCTCCTCAGTTTCTAGCTTTCAGGCCATCCCAAGAAGACAGACATAGAAACCTTGGAAACTATCATCTGCCACACTCCGGTTCCTTCATGCCATCGTCCGCAGCTGATGTTTATGATTCCTCCAACCGGAACACTCCTTACAGTTCTGTTCAGGTATTTTCCATATCAAGACCTTTGTATACCAAAGGTTGATTGGAGATTATAGACCAATGTGGCCTAATGGCAATTAGTTTCTTGATCGAGTCTTGTTTTTAATAGTGGTTCGTTTGGAGTGTAAGCTAAGCTCCAGTCTTAACAGTTTCCTTACAGTTATGCTATGGCTTTTGGTTTCAGGGTGGTAGGATATTCCCTAGTTCCAATCAACATGAAGAAGCTATCTCAGTTTCCATTGCCAGGCCGGGTCTCCAGTCACATTATGCACCAGGAGGAACAAGCTTCATCAACAATAGTGTAAACTCCCAACCTTTGGTAGGAGTTCCTATCATGGCACCTCCAATATCAGTCCTTCCTGCCCCAGGTTCCATTGTAGGGACAACTGATATTAGGTACTCACTGCTTCTATCATTTCTTTTTGTTAGTCATCATAGTTAAAGAATCTATTTGAAGCTATCTATGCCTTAGCTGACTCAAACCTTCTTCTTTTGCTAGATGTTCTTCCAAGCCATCAGGATCAGCACCTGCTCAGTTAACCATCTTTTATGCCGGTTCAGTTTGTGTTTACAATGACATATCTCCTGATAAGGTAACTCCATCACTTCCTCTCATGTAAGCTTTACTCATTTCCTTTAATAATATCATTCCTCCATCACAGGCCAAGGCCATAATGTTACTAGCTGGAAACGGTTCCTCTATGCCACAAGCCTTTTCACCACCTCAAACTCATCAACAAGTGGTCCATCATGCTCGTGCCTCCGTTGATTCTTCAGCTATGCCTTCTAGCTTCATGCCTACAGTCTCTTATCTTAGCCCTGAAGCTGGAAGTAGCTCAAATGGACTCGCAGCAGCAAGAGGCTTTACATCAACATACCACAACAACCAAACTAATGCATCTAATATCAACTCTTCAGTTGCAGTTTCTTGTTCTGCCAATGTACCTCAAACAGGTAGCATAGGTAAAAAAATGAAGTCGTATACCTGATGCTAACTAAACTCGCCTAGCTTACTGCTATTTGTATGGCTGTAGATTCAATCTTGTTATGTTTCTTATGCAGTGGCTTTACCTCAGGCTCGGAAAGCATCTCTGGCTAGGTTCTTAGAGAAACGCAAAGAAAGGTACACATAACAATGCTTCACAGACTAAACCATTTAACGAGTTCTTGACTTAACTCTCTACTATTGGTTTTTGCAGGGTCACAAGCGCATCGCCATATTGCTTAGACAAGAAGTCACCAACAGATTGTCGAACACCAATATCTGAATGCATAAGTTCTTCTCTCAGCTCTGCAACTTAACTCATTTGCAGTGATACTGCTTCAGACCACTGCAGACCCATATTTGCATTTCAATGGTGGTTGTTCTGTTATTTTATTTTTATTTTTGTTACAGATTTTTCCTTCTCTTTTTCTCTGGTTACACTGAGTTTCTTCTTAGCTTATATACTCCAGTGTATTTTTTTTTTCTCTCGCTACACTGAGTTTCTTCTTAGCTTGTACTATAGTGTATACTTTGATTATCTGATTTTTGATCGAATGGAACTATGATCATATTCAAAATTTGTTATCCTAAACCGAAAAATCAAATCACAAATAATTTTTGGTTCTCTACTTCATGATTGTACTGCAAATGAAATACGCATGTGTGAGAACATTAATCTATGAGCCTTGTTCCAATGAATTGTCTGCACTAAATAAGAATCAAGTCTCAATAATCATTTTTTTTCTCTCAATAAGCTCTTGTAAGCTACTAAATCCAGTTGATTAAGCTATTAGCCAACTTGTTTAAGATTGTTTTTCACGTTTTATTTGCATTACTTTCCTGAAAAATTATGTCCAGACCAGAACCATAACCTCCTAATAAACAAATTCATGAGGATGATATTTGTTGGAAACACATAGGTGTATTGACATATTTTATCTTATGCTGATCACAATTATGAAACTCATTGTTTCGAGAGTGAGAAAAGCAACTTGCATGTATTGTTACAGTTGTAAAACCAAACATAAAGTATGAATGTCAAAATTTCAAACTGTAAGAGAAATTTCGTACTCTATCTTTCGCATAAACTCCTCGTTAAATAATTTAAGTATATGTAATCGTGTACATGTGGTTTTTCCTTGATCCCATTGGCATTGTGTTGTTCAGGGTTATGTATCACAAAATTGAACCTGTCTTGAACCAAAGTTCTGTAGTTGATGAAGTCACGAGTTAGAGGTGATATTGAGTGAACTCACTGATGCTGATGGTCGTATGACTGTAAAGACATTTAAGTATTTTGTGATAACTCTTTTTTTTTTTTTTGCTAAGCATGAGGTTCTCGGGTCTTAGGCCCAGTCAGTTCCCCAGTCACTGGCAAGCCTGTATTTAAATTTCAGTGGCCAACGAGTATCGAACCAGGAAAACGTCCGCAGCCAGAACCACTGGCCCAGCCTCTTGGTTTATTTTGTGATAACATTTCAATTGCTTTTACTATTCTAATGATTTAAGATGAAAGAAGAAAAAAAAAAGAAAAAAAAAAGAGAATAGAGTTGATGAGGAAGAAAATAATAATGTAGGAGCAACAGAGTTCATAAGCCGAGGGAAACCGGCAAACGAAAGCATTAGTGCTCCCGTCTATTTTGGCAACTAAGAACATGCAGGTCCCTTAAGTTGGGTCCCTTAGAGTACAGTCCCTTAACTTTTAACTAAAAACGCTAAGGGACGTCCCTTAAATAAGGGATTTAAGGGACGTCCCTTAGTGTTTTTAGTTAAAAGTTAAGGGACCGTACGCTAAGGGAGTCAACTTAAGGGACATGCATTAAACATGGCCTAAGGGCATGATTATCGCACATGCGGTTGTGCGTTGCTTATTTTTTATTTTTTTTTTTTTTGATTTTAAAAAAATTTAAAAAATAAATAAAAAAAAACAATTGCGGGCCGCCACGTGTCAGTGGAACCCGCACACAATACAACAAACCACAAAAAATCGTTGCTTGTTTTGGATCTATAAGCGACGTTGTTTGGCTTTTATTGATGAAACCGAGGGTAACATACCCTCGATAAAGATGGTCTAAAAGGACCGAAAGCACCACTTTCTCAAGCGCATCAGTGACGTGCTGCCCTTTTCTTATCATCAACTCAATAACTTAAAAATTCATAGAAGCAGGGACTTTTACATAGACTAACTAATGATGACTTATTGTTGATAATGGGCGAGTATGTATATTTATATACTGACGGCCACATCTTAAAAACCCTAATTGTTCGCATCGTGAACCTTGATGCTCTCCTTATTGGGCCTGTCAATTTATTGGCTAGGTAACTAAACCCCTTTATTTGTTCAGTTCAGTAGTATTACCCTTCTCCCTATATCGGTAGTGGTAGTTGTTAACTTCAATGCATTTAAATTTAATGCCCGATACTTTACAAGGTTAACTTAAATCCACTTATCTATTCTCGTTTACTCTTTGTTCCCTTGAGCATGCTTAAGCTTTAACATTTAGGATTTGTTTGATTCAAAGTCCAAAGATGTTACCTTAGGCTACAAGTTTTGTTAATGGGAACCCAACGACTAATCATAATTTCAGCGATAAAAATACTCGGCTCAATTTGCCGACATGACAGAACTATAGCAAGCACTTTAAATCAATCAAAACAATTTGTATAGAAAGAAAAGTGAATTGGTGTAATTATTGAAATACATTATAGACTTGGTTATCCTCTAATCCATCTTCAAAAACTACTTTATTAATACCGTCACATTAAGCTATTAACTCCTAATCATTAAAGTCTTTAGCTAATAGCAAAATACTAAACAAAATGTTTTTTTTTCTTCTTTCTGTTTAGGGGGTTCTGTCATAATTGAAAAATAATATTTGACTAGTGATAGAAGTTTAAGGAATAGTTGTGTGTTTCGCTTAAAAGAAAGATCTCTGGGCAAAATCCATAGATCAAATTGAGGATTTCCATCAGGTATCCGCTCGAAGATCACAAGCAGTCCTTCACTTTTTGAGTTGTCACAGTAAGTATCATGTGGATCGATCAAAACGAATATACACAAATTGACTAACTTTGTCTCTTTTGTGATGCAGTCTTTTTTGGAGGGTTCTGAGAAATGAATTTCTTGCTCCGATCTGCTTCCTCCGCTACTCATCACCCTCCAGTGTGCGAACCACCACCACCTACGCCTCCTTAACCTCCACCACCAGAACCAATTTTTGAAGCCGAAGAACCTATCCCTCAGTATCCATCCCTAGATGATCATTTACATCAAGCTGCTGATGGAAACGAAGGTCTCTCACAAACAAAACAGGGATATCTCTGATGGGGAGAGTTACGAGAGTATACCATTAGGGGATGGAGCGATGGGCCCTGATGGTCAATTTGCAACTCAGACCTTGTGTTAGTGCTTTTGTAGATAGAGGAGACTTTGATCCTGATGTTGCTGGAGGTGTAGCCAGGAGTAGGTCAAAATGTTGTTCCTTACCCAATGGAGACATATTGGTATGTGATGGTACTTTTGTTACTTTCTGAGAACGATAGTGACTCGGATCATAAACAAAAGGATCCATATGGGAATCTTTTAAAGTGGTTGATACCGCTGAACAACAACATTTCTCAACAATCCCGTTCTTTACCACCTCCTATAAGCTCTAACCCATGTCTCAACACCATTGCACACAAGCCAGCGCTCTCTTCTGCCTCAGGCTCTCAACTCTTCTCATTCGGCCATTGTGTACACAGCTCTGGCTACAAAGTCGAGTTCCCTTGGGGTAAAACCTAATAATACCAATGTGATTCTGTTCATATGTTACCATTATAAATTGATAACCTGGTTTTACTTTCTTAAATGCATCAAATGCGTTCCTACGAAATCTACAGCAACAATCAAACTAGAGCTTCTCCCTTTGACTGAGGGCATAATCACTCTTGATACTCTCCATGTCCATGTCAAGGAGAAAGGTAAACATTAACACTTCCCTCTTTCCATAAAAACATCCATATAAACAGATAAAGTCTCGAAAATACTTTTTTTTGCTGATAAAGAATCTTCGATATGGTTTGATGCGAGTCCTAATCATAAAGTGTTAGATGCTCCTTTTTAATGACTGAAACACCAAATGCTCACTGTAGAATCTTCAAAATGTTTCGTTCTTTTTCTTTGATAAAGAATCTTCAATATGGTTTGGAGTGAGTTGTAATCATATGGTTTGGAGTGAGTTGTAATCATACTATGTGTTCATGTTTGACTGAAACACCAAATGGGCTTGTGTGCGTATGTGTGACATGTCGTAGGTACATAGCAGAGTAGTCACTGAAGATAAACGCAACGTCAAGCATTACCTCTGGAATTTTTGAGCCTTTACCTAATACCACTTTTTAGCCTTTATTTGAGTTAAAAAGAGTTATTCAAACACTGAGCAGTCACATTTCACAGGTCCATGTTCATCTCAATAGGGCTCATTCGAATGATTGTGAGTGTTTAAAAAACATCCAAAAGATGTTTGAAGGTTTAAAAGAAAGTTATGTTGTAAAACCACTTTATCTCATTTTATTTAAACATGTGTTTGCATTCTTTGGACTTTTCTTCCTTGAAAATGTATTTGCTAAAAGTTTTACTTATACTTACATTAATGAAATAAGAGAGGTTTATTTTACAAATCATAAATGATCACAAAGATATAAGACCATGTTTATCAGCGTCTCTTAAAATGAGGTTCTTAACTTAATTTGACTCTTTTTTTTTTTTTTTTTTTTTAAATTTTTTTTTTTGTTAAGAGACGGCTATTAAGACTCTTATTTAAGAGACGTCTCTTAAGTTTTCTTAGTTAAAAGTTAAGAAACGTATTTTAGAAAAATTAAGGACCTCTGCTAAGAGACCCTCAATGTATGCTCTTAGGGAGAAATTTGCATTGAAATCTTACTATAGAAAGCATATCGAATGTGGTGAGCACCGGAACTTAGATGTACTCGCATGCAGAGGATCATAGCTCTGCAAATGTAGCAAAACCCTCAACCTCTCCGGCGATCAAAAATCTTGGGGAAGACGACGACGAAGATGGCGACATCGCTGTCTAAAATCCTAACGATATCGAAAGCTCGCAGCTACGGTTGCTCTACTTCAACCACTATCTCCACCTCCCATCATTCCCTTCAGAGACTATTCTGGTCACATCACTTCTCCGCCGTCGCCGCGCTTGGAAGCCAAACGAGATCTCCCGCTCCACCGAGAGGTACACATCATCAGTCAAACTATATCTTCCAATGCTTGAGCTTGGAATTTAATAGGGGATGTTAAGAATCGTTTGTGAAGATTTGAGTCCTATTTTTAGTTTCAGATGACAAAGGTGGGTCGAAGTGGTCACGGTGGCTGTTGTTCTTGCCTGGAGCTATTACTTTCGGCCTCGGGTCATGGCAAATCGTCAGAAGGGAGGAGAAGGTTGGTCTTTCTTACCTTCTTCAGCTCTTTTGAATCAATGGAGGATTCACCTTTGTCTTCTCGTTTGTGTGCCTAGCTTTGTTTAGCTTGAATTTTGTATATTTTTCATATGTGTCTTAAGCATTGAAGAGCTTCAGACCAGTGCTTGTGGTTTTGTAATGGGGAAAAGTAGTGAGATTTGTGTTCTGTCATCTGTAGTCTTGTTACATTCTGTTTAGACACACATTGATCTATGTATAAGCAAAAACATTGTGTGTGTGTCTAGCCATGTAGATTAATTAAATTAAATAAACCACAGATTCTAGTGAGAGTTTGTGTATCACATTGCTTCCTTTCATGTAAGTGATCTAATGGCACTCTTATTGATTTCGAATGCTTGAGTCCTTGTAATGCATTGTCAGTGTTGGCTACTGCCTCCCATGTCTTGATTGCACTTTCTCTTTCTGTCTGTTTCATGATATCTCTTTCCTTTTTGTCATCATCTAAGTGGTTGCAGAAGCTGGTATATTTTGACATTGTTTGGTGCTTTTGTCTTAGTAGAACCTAAAGCTTGATTAGCCTCCTTGTTAACGCAGATCAAAACGCTGGAGTACCAACAACAACGGTTGAAAATGGAACCAGTGCAGCTAAATACAGAACATCCTCCTGATAAGAATGTGGATGCCTTGGAATTTAGACGGGTTAGTTGCAAGGGTGTGTTTGACGAGCAAAAGTCTGTCTTTTTGGGTCCACGGTCTAGGTCAATATCCGGAGTGACTGAAAATGGATTCTATGTCATCACACCTCTAATGCCAATCCCTGGTGACCTGGATAGGTGAGGGTAATGACTCTTTCTCCTAGACTTTGGCTTTCATTGCCAGTTTTTGTCCTAGTTGTGAACTGTTGGGCCTTTCCTTAAGTTGGATTGCTCTTCTCCCTTGTCAACTAGCATGCAGTCGCCTATTCTGGTTAATCGCGGATGGGTTCCTCGGAGTTGGAAAGAGAAGTCAACAGAATCTACTGAGGCTGACTTCGTTACGAATGAGTCAACAAAAGATAAACCACTCTCCCATGAACAAGATTCCTGGTGGAAATTTTGGTCTAAGAGGCCAGTGATTACTAAGGTTGGTCTTGTTATACCCTCTTGTTTAGAAACTTCTTTCATTTGTCACAAGGCCTGATTCTCATACATACGTTATGACTTGTGAAAACTGAAATTTTGTAGGAAGATGTGTCCACGGTTAAGCCTGTAGAAGTTGTTGGTGTGATCAGGGGAGGGGAGAACCCTAGCATATTTGTTCCAGCCAATGATCCAAGCACTGGACAGTGGTTCTATGTAGACGTTCCTGCAATGGCTCGAGCCATGGGTCTTCCTGAAAACACAACATACGTAGAGGACGTTCATGAAGTCATAGATCGGAGTAGACCATATCCTGTCCCCCGGGACATCAACACTTTGATCCGGAGTAAAGTCATGCCACAGGACCATCTCAACTACTGTATAACATGGTAACTACAATACAGATACAAAAGTTGTTCTTAGCATTGTGTGGTTTCAAATTGGCGATATGGTTTAATGAGAGAGAGATTGTGCTTGTGTATGTATCTAATGATTGAACAGGTACTCTCTCTCGGCGGCTGTCACTTTCATGGCTTACAAGAGGCTCAAGCCAAAGTCTGCCCGCAGATAAGCTGTCTGATAAAATCCAATTCTTTTTTGTCACTTGTCTGCTGAAGTAATAATTGCTGTAGATGATGTGGTTTTAGGTTCAAAAATTTCATAATCTAAAGGGGCACACTGGAATACAAATCATATTACATTTATTCAATTAAAATCTGAATATAGTACTGACGATAAGATCTCTGGGACACTGTCGTTGTATTTGTAGTTATATCGATAGGGTCTGTTGTCATTTTTAATCATAGTTCTGCATCAAATCACTAAAAAAAAGAAACCATAGCAATCCATATTTATATGCAATCTAACTAGGAATAATGACTTTATAGTTAGTAGCATAGAAACTTGTAGACATGAGAATGCAAAGGGTCTTACATGGCTTTTGAAGTTAGAGATCTTACATCTAGAATTACAACCGAAGTAAAGAAAAGGACCAACATAAGGATCACATTTAGTGTTACAAATTGGTTACAATTATGATGTTTAAAGAGCTGACTAACAAGGAGACTAGAGTTGACTTGTCATGCATTGACGAAATGCACTCTAACAGCGGAAACCACACGTCCGGAGAGTTCAAGTTCACAAACCACAGTGTCTCCTGTGTTCAAGTTGTACCTTTCACATACAGCTGCCCAGCCAAGGAAACTATGTGAACCACCGTAATCCTTGGTGTAGCCATCGAGTTTTTCCCCATCAGGAAGAAGGAAGTAGATATGGGTATTAGGAGGACTAAACTCCAAGTCATACTCCTCAATCACCCAAGTATTCACATACTACTTGTACAAACATTAAAAACACACATGCAAAAAAGGACGGGTCTGAATATAGAAGCGAAGAGACATAAGCCAAGTGTGCAAAGAAACTGAAAATGCTACAACTTGTTACCAGAACTGTGTTGGTCTTCGTTAGCGTCTTCTCGAAGTAAGGGTTTCTGGGATTTAAGAGGTATCGCTTAGGGTTTTTGACAGGAGCATAACCCTTTCTTACTCGGTTAGTTGTTCCTCCACTTGCTGAAAAACAAAAAAGAGTCAAATTCTTTGGCGTAGAGAATAATAGGTCTGAGTTTGACTTCTTACCAGAGACAGAGGCAGGGTTTGTCTCCCGGTGGGAGTTATGGGCCATAGGATGGAATGGTTCAGTCTCAGGTTCAACTTTAAGAGGTGCAGACATGATCTCTCTCCCATCTTTCTTGAAGATTCTCACTTCAAAATACATTGTGTCTTGGTGTGTGAAGAGCAAGATGTCATCTGTACCTAAAAGGTTGTCATCCACAAACTCATCCCAATCTTCTTCGACCATATACAAACCATCCTTGTCTTGCTGGAACCAGATTTGCCAAGAACTGTTCCAGCGAACGCTAAGCACTATCCTGTGTTCAAAAGCCTCACCAGCGCTTCTCATAAACTCTTCCGGCACATTCCTCTTAAGAAAGCCAAAAAAAATCAAAAACAATGGATAACAACACAAATCAAAACCAGCACAACACATGAGCTAAGAGCTAATGAAACGATCATGTGTTCTGCTAAGGCTTAGTATGTGTCTGAAAATGTAACAAGTGATCATTCCACACATGAGCTGATGTAACAGAGGAGAGATTTGTATTGAGAGTTACCGTGGATTTAGATTTCCAGTTTTGTCCTAGAGAAAGAGACTTAATGAAGCTAGGGTTGCTCAGATTTTCTCGAATCTCTCTCTCGGGCAACATTGTCTCTTGAAAGCTAGACCGGTTCTGCAATTAGGGTTTGTGAGGATAAATTAAATCTGATAATAAAGATTAAAGCCACAGTAAACTGGAAACAGTTGAACATTAATTTTCGCCTCTTTCTTACCTCGCAGTCCGATAGACAAAGCAGAGGACTCTATAGGACTTAATGGATTGTTCAAGCCTGTGTGACAGTTAGCGTGCGTAGTAACCTTTCAAGTCATAGGGTCTCGTTGTCTCGTAGAATGGATATTACGTAGAGTTTTGTAATATCTGTACTAGAAATCCAGAAATTTGAAATTAAAAGTTTCAATTCAACTACAAACATATTCACCAGAATATTCGAGTTAATTACATTATCCATAAAACAATAAAATGTACACAAATATTCAATTTAAGGTCGGGTAAAATATCGTATCTCCAAAGAACCGAACCCAATCCAATAATACTAAATTTAAACCGAAACTGGTAAAATAAATTGAATGGATCCAAAAAATTAAAATCCGAAAAACTAGAATGAACCCAACTCACTCCAAAATATTTAGTTATCCAGAATGCTAAATCATAATTATGCTGAATATATTCAGGCCCAGCTTTAATATTATATGGGCCTAGTGCACACATATTTTTTTCCCAAAAAATTATAGTTATAATTCTTTAAATTTACAAATTTAGAACCCTAATATGTGTGTTATTTAACAAAATAGGACCCTAATTCTTAGAAGAAAATTTTTAGAAAATTGAAGGGCTCTGTGCATGTGCACCTTGGGCACTCCCCAAGAGCCGGCACTGAATATATTATTTGCTTTTAAACTTAATATCTAAAATATCTGAACATATTTGATATTATCCAAAATATCTAAATTCACTAATTTTCATATTAATTTTAGATATTTTATGCATTTTTCAAATATATATATTGAATATCATTTTGTATTTAGATTTTAAAGTATATTTAAAATTTTGAACTTTTTTATAATTTAAATGGATACTTGAAGCCGAATGGAACCCACATGTTTAAATAAGTTGGGCATTCAGATCCTCAGATCGGGTTCAGATTAGTTTTTATCGAGTGCAGGTTATTCAGGTCATATATATTTAGACTTAATAGAGTAACTAGAATTTATTGTTCGAATTTGGTTCGGCGTCAACTCGGATCCGGATAGGTTCAGATCTTAAATAATTGAACTCAATAGGATAACTAGAATTGATCTATTTGGGTGTTTGGGTACAATTCAGATCATGTTGAATCCGGATCGAATTCGTTCAGGTCTACTCCAAAAAAATACTAAAAACACTAAAAATACCTGAAAATACTTAAATACTAAAAATATCTAAATACCCAGTTTTTTTGGGTCGATTGCGTTCGAGTTTTCGAGTCCTGGTAAAATACTTAAACCTAAATTCAAACCTGAACCAAAATATATAAATACCCGGTTTTAATCACTACGAAAATCCAAAACTCTAATAAACCAACCAAACTTGATTCCCACAACCAGGACAAGATATAAATTTAAAATAACTCCCTTTCCGGTTCTATGGACAATCAAACCGGTCCTTTATTCCAATCATCTAAGAGCATCCGCAACGGTGAAACCCACCACGGGTCCTTCACTATTCACCTTTTTTTTTTTTACATTTTCAGAATTAAAAAAAAATTAAAAAAAAAAATCAACTAATCGCGGGTCGTCACGTGTCGCGGGGATCCGCAAACAGTGTAAAGACTCCCTAAGGATCGGTCCTTCGGGAGGGGATTTAAGGATCGAATCCTTAACTATTCATGGGGTCTATCGATTATTTAATTATTATTTTCTAAGGACTCCGCGCTAAGGACCCCCGTTGCGGGTGCCCTAACACCTTAAACATCCATCTAAAACCACCAGTGTCACTCAAGCTGAAAACTCAAACAACATAGTGTGCTTGTACTTCTCACCAGACTTAACCACAATAGAAGGAAAATTCAACTGGTTAATCGCGTTCGGGAAGCCTTGCGTCTCAAGGCACACACCTGCATGCTTCCCATAAACCGCATTCCCTTTCCCAACCACTCCATTCACATAGTTCCCCGTATAAAACTGCACCCCCGGAGCATTAGTCCACAAGTCCATCACCCTCGAGCTCGCACCGTCTCTTAGGTTTGCTGCGTGTTTCAGCCCGTCCTTCTCTTGATCAGGACAGTCCAACACGTAGTTGTGGTCGTATCCTAAACCCACCTCACCAATAGACTCGCCTATACGTTTCTCCTCTGTGAAATCGAAAGGAGTTCCCTTAACCGGCAAGATTTCCCCTGTAGGAACTGTGAATTGATCCACAGGGGTGACGTGAGACCCCCAAATCTGGATCTTATGGTCAAGAATGTCTCCTGAGTTGTGACCAGCCAAGTTCCAGTATGTATGTTGAGCTAAGTTAATGGGAGTATCTTTGTTCTCTGGAACTGCCTCCATGTCAAGTCTCATGGTTGTGGCAGACGTGAGAGTGTATGTCGCCGTGACAGCAACCGCACCGGGGTACCCTGTAAAACGGGACAATACACATTATATATTTAGCTTATAGAATGGAACAGGTATGACACAAATATATATAAAGAGGGAGATGTAACCTTCTTCCCCATCAGCGCTGTGATATTTGAAAATGATGAAAGGTTTGTCACCGTCTTTCTTGTGTCCAGCAACGTCCCATATCTTCTTATCGAAACCTTTGTTACCACCTGCATATATAGAGAGAGTAGCATTTATGTGCTACACATATGATTAACTTTGAGAAATGCGATAGAAGCATACAGAAGAAGAGAGAAGGGTTTCTATACCGTGGAGGCTGTTGGGAGGTTTGTTGATTGGAAGAGTGTAGTCAACTCCATTGAGACTAAACTTGCCTTCTTTGATCCGATTTGCTACACGACCAACTATGCACCCAAAGTACGGTGCAAGCCCTTTCTGTAACAATCAATCATATTATAATTCAGATTCATAGATAACAGGTATATATAACACATACAAATATACATTACCACTGTTACAAGTTACAACATCCCGATTATTTTGATTGTAACTCAGTTATATCATATAATCAAATATGCATCACAAGTCGTAGCAAAGTAGACCTTAAGGCATACGAAGTACTTACACATCTGTTGTTACATATAAATACTCTATTCAGATATTCATCATACAACAGTAATCACAACTCACAAGGATTGAGTTTGAAACTAAATCATCTCCAGAGACATTGATAAGCAGATTCAATGAAACTGTGAGGATCGGAGATTAACGAGAGAGTCAGGTGACTTTACCACGTACGGATCCACAGAGTCGAATCCGAGAACTACATCAGCCAATTTCCCTTCAAAAACCAAACTCGATCATCAGATGATTGATTGGGAAGTGGAGAAAAGGAGGGAATAGAGAAGAGAAGGAACCGTTCTTGTCGGGGACAGACAAGGAGGTGATGGTGGCGCCATAATTTGAGATCTTGACATGCATGGATCCATTGTTGAGCTCGAAGATCTCAGGAGTGTTATTCTTGCTCTGATCTGCCATTACCTAGGTTAAATTAGGGTTTAGGATTAGAAGGAGGAGATGCCAAAGTGATTAGAATTTGTTGATATGTAAAGAAACAAGACGGGAAGTGATCAGTTTTGTTATCCTAACGTATCGATGCTGACGTCATCTCAATCCTAAACTCCTCTCTTGTTTCTTTTGGTTTAACGATTCTGTAGATTTTTTACCAAAACACATTATAAAATAAAAAGATCATTTTATAAAATATAAACTTTGATTATACTGCATTATAAATTTTGACTGATATCCTTCTTTTTGTAAAGATCTCTCAAATAATCTAAAAAGACCAAAATAGATTATTTAAAAAATTTAATACTTAAAAAAAAAATTCATTTTTAATATCTCGACCCATAACTTTAAAACATAAATACAGATTAGTTCATCCAAAAATATAAATATATATATTTATATTATTTAATAAAATTTATTTTAGTCATTTAAAAAAGAAAAAATTGTGACAAATTTTTTGAAAAAGACTATCTTAGAGCTTAATCATGCTCTTAGTATATTTTCATACAGTTTTGTATTAGTTGGATCATACATTGTGAGAAAGTGAACTGCTTTTTCGCGTGAAATATTATGTACGATCAGACTGCTTCATCGCGTGAAATTAGATCTAGCGGTAACCTTTTTCAAGGTATCCTATGAATAAAACGAAACAACCTATAAAAGTTCATCTAATTTTTTTTTTTTGTAGTTTTCTTTCTTTTCGTAAAATTTAAAGTTATTCCCAACCATACAAGTAGCAGCAGCTTTTATGCAAAGTTTACTTCAAAAAATGTTCTCATATAACATTGATTTTCCTTTCCCATCTAAAAAGGGAAAAATGTTAAAAAATTCCCCAAATTTCTCAATTGGACCATTATAATCCCAAGTTTCCGTAATGCCCGTAAAAACCACAATTTTTTTTGTCGATTTAAAAAAAAAACACTAACTTTTTGTTGATTGGATCAATTTAAGCCCGACGTTAATTACACTAACGGAACGTGTTAACTCCGTTAACTTGCAGTGTTAGTGAAAACGGCGTCGTTTTCTCTTAAGCTAGTAAAAAATCGAAAAATGTTAAAAAATTCTCCAACTTTCTGAATTGGACCATTATAATCCCAAATTTTCGTAATGACCGTAAAAACCACAAGTTTTTGTCGATTTTTTAAAAAAAACACTAACTTTTTGTTGATTGGATCAATTTAAGCATGGCGTTAATTACAGTAACATAACATGTTAATTCTGATAATTTGCACGGTTACCGAAAACAACGTCGTTTCTCTTAAGCTAATAAAAAAGACATGTAACCCTAAAATCATTTTTCCCCAAATCGATTTGGAGATTCTCTTGAGACAACAAACCATAAATCGTGATTTACAACTCTCAGGCAGTTCGTTCAAGAGGAGATGGGTAATAAAAAGAACAAGAAGAAGAGTCGAAAAGGAAAACTCGACGGTGCAAGCTCTGTAGCTTCAAAGTCGGCGGCGTCGGGGCATTCTCGTGGCGAGCTTCTCGGGGAATCATCTGGAGCAGTTGCTGGCAAAACTGGATGGAAAAAAAAACATGGAGTGAGCGATGAAGGAGGTAAAAAAAACATGTATTTTTTTATTACCTTAAGAGAAATGACGTTGTTTTCAGTAACGGTGCAAATTAACAGAGTTAGCATGTTATGTTACTGTAATTAACGCTGGGCTTAAATTGATCCAATCAACAAAAAGTTAGTGTTTTTTAAAAAAATCGACAAAAACTTGTGGTTTTTACAGTCATTACGAAAACTTGGGATTATAATGGTCTAATTCAGAAAGTTGGGGAATTTTTTAACATTTTTCGATTTTTTTACTAGCTTAAGAGAAAACGACGCCGTTTTCACTAACAGTGCAAATTAACGTAGTTAACACGTTCCGTTAGTGTAATTAACGTCGGGCTTAAATTGATCCAATCAACAAAAAGTTAGTGTTTTTTTTTAAAATCGACAAAAAAATGTGGTTTTTACGGTCATTACGGAAACTTGGGATTATAATGGTCAAATTCAGAAAGTTGGGGAATTTTTTAACATTTTTCCCCATCTAAAAAGTATATAAAGATATATCAAAGCTCAAGCATAGAGAGAAAGAGAGTAAAGAAAGAACAATCATTTCAAAAGCAAATCATTTGTCACTTTCTCCTGCTTCCTCACCTTATCAATCCAAACCAAAAGCAAACACTACTTTCCTCTCCTCTCATCACTACACTCACCAGATCCAACGTCGTCTTAATATCTCAGTGAGACAAATCTCCAACATCATCGACCAGCGATTATACAAAATAAAAATGCAAGATCCACGCAACCAGGTTCCACCGTCTCCCACCATCTCCTCCGTCTCTTCCTCCGATCTTGATACAGAGGTCAGTTTCTATAATTCTTAAATCAAATGGATTAAACTTTATTTTCCCATACATAAATCCCTTGAAAATATCATATTTTCATTACAAAACTAAATTAACTTCCAAAGGTTGTGTCTTTTTAATACATATTGAATTGTATTTGATTAATTTAAAATCTTTATTAAGTTTTGTATTGGTGATGTTGATGTTTAGTCGACAGGATCCTTCTTCCATGACAGAAGCATCACACTTGGAACACTTATGGGTTTTAGTTTCACAGCAACCATGCCCATGATGCCATTCAGAGCTTCTTCCCACCGCCACGTGTCTCCCTCCAGCTCCACCGTAACAAGACCCAACCAGAGGAAGCGTCCTCCTCCGAACTCGGCTGAGCGGCATCGCCGTCGCAAGTGGTGGCGCTTTTGCCGAGACGATGACGACGCCGGGAACGGGATGCACCGTGGGTCCGGAGATTGTAGACGGTCATCGCTGGGGGAGTATTTGGAGGTGGAACGGAGGTCTGGAGACGAAGCTGTCTATGGCTCAGCCGAGGCGGAGCTAGAGGGTGCGGTGGCGCGTTATAGGGAACAGCAGCCGGCGGCGGTGGCGGAAAGAGCGTTGTTCGCAGACGGGAGGGTTCTTCCTCCGGCTTCGGCGGAGGTTGTTAGCGGAGAAGGTACGCCGGCGGTTACGGCGCTTTGTAGATTCCCGGTTTCCTTAACCGGTATATGCAGCGGAGGCGGAGGGTAGATCCGTCGGTTTGTATTTTAATATTTGGGTATTCAATATTTCTTACAATCATAATCATTGTCTGTGGAAAAAAAATGGGATGCAGTTCAATAACAGCAACAAAGAGCCGAATGATTATTCAGAAATAATGATTGATGAGGGAGAATTAAAGTCATTTTTTGGTAAATTGTGATTTTGTGTAGTTGATGAAATTTAGAAGAATTATATTAGTAAACACAAAATCACTTTATAATTGCACTATAGTTAGGTTCATTTGACAGCCGTTATTACACACTGTAGACACTTAAAAAAATAGACTTTGTTCTTCTTTTCTTATAACTAAGTGTTTTGGTCCCACCGATGTGGTTAAGACTAGAGACCGAAACGAGCACAGACTCGAAGGTTAGCCAGATGACTTGCAGGTTAGCCAGATGACTTGCCGTGAAACGGTCTTCGGTCTTAGGCGCTGGAACACCACATATAAATTATCCGAATGGCCGGGATTCGAACCCAGATGGCGGTACTCACAGTCGTGAGCCTTTTACCACCTTAGCTAGAAGCCCCGACTACTTTGTTCTTTTGTTCTTTGGCCACCGTTCTGTTTGGCGAGAACATGTTACCGGCGAAGCCGACCTTGTTCTCAATTTGTGTGTGAAATTTAGCCTGTATATACTTCTTCCATCTGGTTGCAACAAGACTTTTGTTGCATGTTTGTATCTACGTGAAACATAAACACTCAGATCACTCAAGTTTGAAAAAAAAAACATTCCAGTCATTTTAAAATTTCAAATAAATCAAAAGACATGCAACAGCTTAAAAGAAAACTGATGATACTAGACTTGCAACAATTCACTCAAATCTGAAATTCTTAAGGAACCGAGATCAAATTTGGAACATAGGCACAATGAGAAAACCAACAGATCTGGCCATACCCTATCTGAATCTTATTGCACATGTCTCCCTTCACTATATAGATGCAAATATGTCTATCTTCATCGTTGCTACAACACATGAATAGAGTCTTGTCATAGATGAAGTAACTACCACCATACATCTTATGTTCATCGCAAGTTCGGTTATCTTGTAAGGGAAGGAGACAAAAGGGTTTGAAAATCTCCCTAATGAAACCACAGCTTCGGCTGAAAAACTCACGAGTCAGGCGGTTGTAAGAAACCCAATACGAATTTCCAAATAAGGACACATGTGACTGTTTATCTATTTCAGATATGGGCTTGTTTTCGTCACGTGTATCAATAAACCTCAACGAGTCATAGGCACACTTGTAGATCGCAACTTCCTTGGGGTGGGGGTAGTATAGTAAAATCTTGTGAAACTTTTGGGGTCTACTATTGTCAAACTTTGAAGTCTTTGTGCACGGACAACTTGAACAAGTCTACATGTCTCAAGCATGGATTCCAAAGCGCGGTCTCCTTCTCCGAGTGGAGTGGATATTTACAGAACAAGAGATCATCGCATGTAGTGATGGTTCTATATTGCAAATTTAAATCCCTTCAAGAAGAGTGTAGCTCACGCAAATTTATCCTTTGATCGATGATGTCTATTGAATAAATCTTTGATTTGGTCACGGAGATGAAGTGGGGACAGGAGAGAGACAAATGCTTGTTGATGAAACTCGTGTAGTTGAAAAGAGAGTTCCTTCTCTTAGACATGGCTCTGAATCGAACAAGAGAATTAAACAAATACAAGCAAACGCCTATGCTTTATTAGAAATCTCCTTAAACAATCTATTACAAGATCTGCCTAATTCAGTTTTACACGTCATGTGTTAACACTCTGACACACAATACTAAAATATTCCTAAGCTACACCACTTATATCTCTCCTCTCTCAAGTACTTGAGCCACTACTTCAGCACGACCCAAAACACTTTTAAGTACTTGGGTTAAGCGGTTTCTGGTCAAGGAGATTAGTCTAAGGAGAGGGAGGAGTTCGTTCCTCAAGCTCCAAGAGATAACAACTTCAAGCTCCAAGAGAATGTTTGCAGTTTGAGACAGAAGCGATCATAAAATACTCTAAACATTTGAAGAAAGGAGCGATTTTTAGGATGTCAATAAAACTTCACCTTATGCAGAGATTCGTGATGTCAATGGATAACAGTGTATTGCAATCATTTTCTGAATCAACAAAAATAGATCAACCAAACATCGCTATCGTCTCTACTTTGGTAAATCCCTATTTTTCTTAACTAAAAATAAAGAAACATCAAAAGAAGACATGCGTCAGAACAAAACGCAACGATGAGCTTAACAAACTTGGTAACAGCTAAATCCAAGTGGCTAGCGAGGGAAGCCCCTTCAGTTGGTAAAATATGTTCGAAACACCAGGAGGAAGACTAACAAGACCACCACAACTCTCCATCCCCTCTCTAATCTGAACACTATAATGAGTTTGTTATCACTTAATTTTTGACCAATGTTATACTCCAAAATAATAAACCAAGGCCTATGATCCATAAAATATTAATAGGCATCATATTTAGTTTTATTTTGTTGATAATTATACAATTTTAATATAATTTTTCTAATTTATATAAGTATTTAATATATCTTAACCCAAAAAATAAATGAAAATTTATCTAAGACTATAATTTTAAATGTATACATACTATTCTTAAATATAATTTAAAAGAAATCAAATTTTGTATAAAATTAGAAAAAGTATATTAAAATTGTATAATTATCAAATTTAGCTTTATTTTGCTTTATTTTTTGATAATTATACAATTTTAATATACTTTTCTAATTTTATACAAGTGTTTCATATATCTTAACCCAAAGAAATAAATGAAATTTTATCTAAGGCTATAATTTTAAATGTATACATACCATTCTTAAATATATTTTTAAGAGAAATCAAATTTTGTATTTATCTTAATTTATGTTTAACTAAAAAAATTATATGAAAATATTGGTATAAATAACAAAATATAAAATATTAACAAAATTTATTTAAAATTCTAAAACTTTTATCGCTGCACATGGTGCAAGAAACACCTAGTTAGTTTGAATTGAGTAGAGGTTTCTTTATTTTGGTTTGACTTGCGTTTAAAGTTTTAGTTAGTTTGAACTGAGTAGAGATTTAAAATATTTATCGCTGCACATAGATCATTTTTAATTGTGGACAAAAAAACAACATTTTGAGTTTAAATTAATAAAAAAAGCCACTTATTATAAAAAGTCGTTATTGTTTTGATATTTTTACCCTTTTTACCACTTAAAATTTACTAACATAAAACAAATTAATTGTGTTATTACTAAAATAACTTACATATTAAATAAATTATTATAATATTTTTCTAGTCTAAATTGTGATAGTTATAGTAAAAACCTAAATTCATCCTACGTTCATATCTCCTTCACAATTTATCCTGCAAATCAATATCATTTACTTATTTGTAAATTATAAAAATGAAAAGCTGTAATTATCTATTCTTGTTAATCATTGGTCCATTTTTCTAAAATTATAATAATATATATATTGGGTTCTTTCATAACTCATAATCTGTCTTACTGACAAAACATTGGATCATAGCAACGCTTTGTCTAATAAAAAAAAAGAGAAGTAGATTCGGGTCTTAACCTAGTAGAAGATATATATCAAAAACAAAATTATTAGTCAATGTCTAAACTTTAAAATATAGATCATCCTAGCTAGGTATCCGTGTTTTTATCTGGTTAATGACTTGATAGTATGCATCGGTCGATGATATGGTTTTATAGCTTATGTATTTTCATTTGGGATTTGACACGACTCAATATATAACCGAAACTTTTAATAGTAATCAATTATTCTTACTAATACAGTGATATAAACTCAAATCGCCGTATGAAAAAAAACACGTGGCTCGTCATCAGAGATGTGAGTTTTTGTGTATGATAATTAAAAAAAGACCAGTCTTAGTGAGGGCAATTTTTCAAACAATTGTGCATGCAATCCATGTCGTTGCCACATTTGAAGGTACAATCTCTGAAGCAGATAGTAGTGTCACCTTCTTGTGGCAGTATTGCTTCATCCCTTTGTATTAAGACCACATACATACATCAATATTTCAAACATTATTAATCAAGAAAAAAAGGTTTGAAAAGAAGTATAGTCGCAATACGTACTCTGGGAGAGACGGTGGTGAGAGAGAGCAAGGGATATTACTTGCTTTTAGACCACATTCCATTGTTACCAATACCAACACCATCATCATCACCAAACACATTTTTGATGCCATTTCTGATACAATTGTTTGTTCAAAGAGGTTTAAAACTCAAGAGTAGTAAGAACGTTAGATTGATGTTTGTTTGGTTTGATTTGTGTGGGTTTATATATACGATGGAGGAAAGATTATACATGGAATTGTATATTCCTATATTTCTAGTCTTCGTGGACTACTAGATTATGCATAAATTATTTTAGTTTGAATTGAATATTATTGTACATGGAATTATTTTGTTTGAATTCCAGCCATTTTGACCTATTCTTTCTTCTTGTGCCATATTATAACTGGAAAGAAATTCCCAGAAATAGAACAATTAAATTGTTGAGTAGGTATAAAAATATGACTAGATTTCTGTATTAATATTTTGAAAAAAAGAATTGTATATTAGAAATGTACAATGTAAAACTATTTCATGGCTGTTCATCTGGATCATTAATAATATGATTATTTAAATATTATTTTATTCACGTCTGTTTTGTATATTTGTATTTTTGCAAGATCAACATGTTAGTTGTATTGATTTTAATCTTATTTCTGCCATGTAAAAGTGAAGATAAGGTCAATACATATAGAGATTAAGCCTCCATGTCCACTAGCCTGGTGGCTACACGTTCGTATATCACAACAAGTTTGAAATTGGCTAAAATTTTGTAGACATAAACCTAAACACTACTAAGTCCAACCTGAACTGCAGCTGAAGACAAGGCGAGTATTCACTATGTTAAGTGTATTTGATATTTGATACGAGTAATAAAAATTTAAACTTGTATTTGACTTGTTACAAACAAGTATTTACTATCTCGGATACTTGATAAAAAATGAGTTACTTGAAAGTTACTTACCCCATTTTCTTATTTATTATTTGAGAATATTTCTGAGTATTTAAGAACTACTTACTGAAAAATAATCTACTAAAACGGATATAAAAATTTGTTTTGTTTACTCTACTAAAAATACGAGAATTATTTTAAGCAAAATATTTCTACATATTATAAAAAGAAAAATTAAGAAAATATGAATATTTTGATAGAGAGCCATTGAAATATCTTTCACAGTAACAAAAATATCTTCACTTGACAGGTAACAGGTAATATAACAAGCTATATATTTCTTATACAATTTGCTTAAACTTAAATTAAGATATCCGGTTCCAGATTCACTTTTGACGAATCCAACATTTTACTATTTGGATATGGATTAACCCCTTCGGATATCCGGTTTTCCAGAACGAATTCGAGTTGGATCTAGGATCAAACCTGGATCTCGGATAATAAGCTTGAGGCCTACGCATGACAGCTTGTTAAGTAGTTTTTTCGGGAATATGCTGAGGTGACACATATTTTAATAAAGTGTAAAACGATTTCGTTTGGAAAACTAACAGTCAATGAATTTTCTTTTTGGTTAAAACAGTCAATGAATTTAGCTCGCCATCTGAGATTTCCTTCTTCATTTTATCCTCAAACTATGACGATGAATCATTAAAAGTAGAATCGAGTTTGTACTAATCGTGGTGTGTTATTTGGTTTAGCGACTAGGTCGAGTTTAAGACATGCAGAACCAAAATGTTTACTAGTAACCGATCAATCTCAATGCATGATATAAAAATTCAAATTGCCGAATGAAAGAACACGTAGATCATCAGTCATCAAAGAATTGAGTATTTTGTATGAATGTATGATATTAAAAAAAAAGGAGTAGTCCTAGGGACTGAGGACAACCATTACAAAGGAAATAAAGTATGATGCCTATTAATATTTTATGGATCATAACAACGATTTGTTGATCATAACAACGTTTTGTCTGATCATAACATCTTCATAAATCAAAATAATAAAAAAGTCACTTAATTTTTTACTCCATATAATTATTTTACTAATAAAAAAATCTTTCTACTTCACTTATTTAGCCACACACTTAGAAAGAGTCATTTTTATTAGTTTATAAATCAGTTAGACATGAACATTAACTATCCAATTAAGTATGGGTCGTTCTTTTCATGTATCGTTCTTTCTAAATTGGTCCCCGTTTGAATATTAGAAATTTATGTGTGGGTTTTGAGTTGGATCCTTAGTCTGGATAAGTTGGATTCTGATGTATAGGAACCTACAAATATTTAAGTAACAAATATATTTGAAACGGGTTCAGATATTTATACCAAAATAATCATATTACTCGATTCGATCAAGGTATTTTGAATACAATTAATTATATTACAACACATCTAAAATATATAACACTAATTATGAAAAACAAATAGCAATATATAAAAATGTAAAAACTAATATATGCGCGGGTGCGCGGATCAATCTCTAATTATTTTATTGAAAATGAATCAAGTTGGAGTTGCGGTTTTGAAGCCCTTTTTATAGGTTATTCTATTGAATATATAAAACATTTACCAAATAAAAATGCATTGAAATAAACATCTAATTAGTTTCTATATAAAATATAAAAGTAAATTTTCATCAATGTGCATTGGGTTTAAAATAAGTGATATACAAAACGGGTTAAAACAAATTATCTTACTTTAGGGTGGTTTGTGGTTAGATCATTAAATTTAATTTTAACCAATACAAAATGCTAAATAAACGAATATGTTGTTTCGACACTTCCATTGTGTGATGTTTCAATTGATGACGGGAAAGTAGACAATACACGCCATCTTTGAGTTTTTTTGTATCTTTTTTATTAAATAAAATATTTAGTATAAACGATGTCCAAATATAAATCAACCTAAAAAGATACAAAAAATATTTATATTTGGACATCGTTTATACTCAAAGTTGGCATGCATTATAAAAATATTTATATTTGGACATTGTTTATACTAAATATTTTTTTTGTTCCAATTAATATTTAGTATAAACTATGTCCAAATATAAATCAACTTAAAAAATCAATTTATAAAATTACAAATATAATTAGGTCCACAAGTTAATATTTATATCTATAGTATTAAAGCTAAAGTATATTTGGATATTGTTTGGAAACATAAATAACAGTATAAATGAAAATTGCTTGAAAATATGGATAACAGTATTACATTAATTGTATTTCCATATTTCACTCAGTTGAATAATTTTATTAATTATATTATCCTAACAATACTTTATATCATTAATTATATAACCATAATAATAATAGTGTAGATTTTTATTTATTAGCTAATCAATATTAACTTTGTGCCAATTATAAAATCAAAAAATTAAAATAACTTGGTTTTGCATATGGTTAAACGTTCGGTTTAGTTTGTTTTACTAAAAAAAATTTATTTTAGTTTCAATCGGAGAAAAATTACGTAGCCAAAAACATAAATTCAAAAATATGTTTTTGTGTATAAAATAATAATTTAAATCAAAATAATAAAAATATATTACATTTATTGTCATTTAATTTTTCCTTCCATATAATTATTTTACTAAATAAAAAACTCTTTCTATTTCACTTAATTTAGCCACACACAAAGAAATAGTCATTTTTATTAGTTTATAAAATCAGTTAGGCATGAACATTAACTATCCATTTAAGTACGGGTTGTTCCTTTCGGGTATCGTTTTTTATTTTTGAAATTAGGCTCCGCTTGAATATTAGAAATTTATGTGTGGGTTTTGAGTTGGGTCCTCGATCTGGATAAGTTGGATTCTGATGTATAGGAACCTAAAAAATATCTAAGTAACAAATATATCTGAAACGGATTCGGATATTTGTACCAAAATAATCATATACCCGATTCGATCTAGGTATTTTGAATACAATTAGTTATATTACGACACATCTAAAATATATAACACTAATTATAAAAAACAAATATCAATGTATAAATATGTAAAACCTAATATTTGCGCGGACCAATCTTTAGTTATTTTATTAAAAACGAATCAAGTTGGAGTTGCGATTTTGAAGATTGCCCTTTTTATAGGTTATTCAATCGAATATATAAAACATTTACCAAATAAAAATGCATTGAAAGAAACATCTAATTAGTTTCTATATAAAATATCAAAGAAAATTTTCATCAATGTGCATTGGGTTTTAAATGAATGATATACAAAACGAGAATCAAAAAATTTAACAGAAATATTTAACGTTGTTAACTGTTGGCGTTAACTAAAACGACGTCGTTTTCAAATGAAACGAAACGACGTCGTTTTACGTCGAACCCATGAGACTTCATGTTTTTAATTCCAATTCACGTAAAACGACGTCGTTTCGTCTCATTTGAAAACGACGTCGTTTTAGTTAACGAGGTTAAATATTTCTGTTAAATTTTTTGACGGCGTGATAGATTGGCAAGTCAACGAAAGATTGTGAATTAATTGGAAAGTCAATGAAAGTTTGTGGTGTTTTTTGGTCAGCTCTAAAATTCATGTTTATTTTGGTAATTCGTACAAAGTTCGTGATTTTTTTGGTCGAATTCTCTATACAAAACGGGTTAAAACAGATTATTTTATATTAGGGTGGTTGGTGGTCAGATCATTTAAATTAAATCTTAACCAATACAAAGGCTAAATAAATGAATGTGCTGTTTCGAAACTTCGATTGTGTTGTTTCAATTGATCACGAGAAAGAAGCCAAAGCATGACATCTTTGAGTTTTTTTTATTCTTTTTTTGCCTATAAATACTACACACTATTTCATTTTCTTCTCTCACAAATTATGTAGTCCTCTCTTCTCGTAAGTTTTTTTCGTTTTATATAAAATTTTATGATACATTTTTATATTGGTTTTAACTGATTTTTCTAATTTTAGGTTGTTTCATACATTTATATTCAGTAAAACAATTAAAACGTACATTTTTATTTTGTTTCTTCAATGAGTAATGAAAATTTTAGTTTTTTGAAAATAAGTTAAAATTCATATTTTCATATTGCCTCAATACACTTATATACATTAATTATTTAGATCATTTATTAATAACTGAAGTTAAATTAGTTTTAGATTTTTAAATGTTTAGCTAGTTATATAATTTTTAATTATTTATTTAATAATAATAAATATTAAGCATAATAATGGAAATGTTTCATTCATGAAAATAACATCTTCATTTTACAAGAAAATAGAGAATAAAATGATTGTATTTAAAATATTTTTTAATATAAGAATCATCTACTAATATTAAAAAATGAATACCGTGAGCGTTGAGAATGTTCACATATGGCAATTAAATCAACCAATCAGAGAAGACTTTCCTACCACGACACTGATGTGCGGCATCTCGGTTCGTCTTCCTTGCCGTCTAAACGTACGAACATGTTTCACCACTGCAAAACTTTAATGGCACCGAAACTATTCATTTACCCCAAGCTCCACGTATATATCCAGAGACCTAATCACATGATAATAATTTAACATGGATATCAAGAAGCCGATTACTAGCTCAAAGTCACCAGAGAGAAACACCGACCGGTGCAGAGGAATAAGCAAAATAGATATATTATGGCATTTTAAATCACAATGATATTGTCGAGTCTAATTGTTGGAACTAATTTTCTTAAGCGGTTAAATTTTTAAACCTTTTTGTTCGCAGACAACTGGAAATGAGACTTCATTACTCTTTTTTTTTTTTTTCCTTTCTTTGGCTCTGTTAGCATCTAGCATTAGTTGTTGATGGGCCTCCGAACTAAACTTTAGGATCATGATTTGCAATTAATAAGAGAAGCTAAGTTGAGTCAGGAAATGTAGGAACGAGAAGCCATTTGACAACAAGCATGCGGGGCTGATGGTATTTCATGGGGGCATGGAGGAAGATGCTATTGCGGAAGGACAGGTAAGGTAATGATTGTTGTTCTATTTGTTAGTGTTATAGACTTAATCGTCAAAATCAATCTTTCCGAGTTCTGAGTTAGGTTAAATGACTTTCGACCCTGCAGAAGACACTGTATGACACCATCCGAAAAAATTTGGGTGGGAAAACCTAAATGTAAAAAGAAAAGGTTTGTAGAAGATGAGGAAGACTTCACAAGGTATTTCAAATGTTCAACCTCCCTCTGTATATTTACATCTTCATGTTAAAATTTAGCTTGAGTCTGTTGTGTTCTGACAAGTTTGGGAGAATGTGTGGTCTAGCTTGTGCTTCGACTTACACCTTATGTCTTCTGGTGCTGCAAGCCCAATCCATGCTTGGTTGCTAAACGTATATTCCATCGTCTTTCAAGGTAATGAGTTTACTAAATTGATGAGATAAGCTACATAGAGCTTTTCTATTGACTTCCAACCTAGCCCCACTATACTTCCAGGAAAGTTGTTGGAGACAGAGTGCTAAGGCGAACTGTTCAAGCGCTTTCAAGGGTGATGGATTTACCGCCCACCTCTCCAAATGCAACATGGGAGTGGTTAAGGTGAAGCAATGGCTGAGTGAACCTGCCACACTCAAACTTATTATATATATGATTTTATAGCTTGTAAACATTTTAAAAATTATGGATGGTGATAGTAAGATTTGTCTTTGATAGTACGTACCTATATCATCATCCATGTGTTTACTATAGGTATGATATACATCAATTTACTATATGTTGTTAAGATATACAAATGCACAGTTATTATGGGGTATATGGTTAGTGTGATGCATAAACATACACAAATTATCATCTTATACAGTTAAAAAATAATTTTCCTGGCAACTAGTTAATTTAACTAACCGTAGACATGTCTTCTACTGTGCACAAGACATGGAATAGATATGAAGATACTAGTAGCTATATATAATACTCCATGAAATAACTTGCCCTCCCGAAGCTCACATATCGGCGAAAGGAAAGCAGAATAGAAAGGAACAAAGATTCATAACAAAGAAAAACATCCAACACAGGAAATATCCTCTACTTTACATCAACCTTCTTAATGTTTTAGTTAGTGAAACACTGACACAACACCATCAAAAGAGTCTTTTGTTTTCTTCTTCCAACAAACTAAAATTCCTTATAGGTTTTTAATTAAGATAGGATCCAACACCTAAATACTAAAAAGAACACTCCTAACCACAAACACCAAGGCTAATGTCTAGGCTGTTTTCTTTGTGTGATCATTATTCTTCAGAACAGAGCTTCTTGCATCGCCTCTGCATCTGTCTGCACCTGGGTCTCGGCTGTCTGGGCTTGTTCTTCGCCTCCTTCTCTTTCTTGTTCAGGTCCCTCTGCCTCTCCTTGTGGTTCTTCAGCTTCAGTCTGTGGCACTGCCTCCTCTGGCTGCACTTCTTCAACAGCTTTTTGCTCAACCATCAACATTGGTATTAGTCCTTCCAGCTTTTCTGCAGCTTCCGCCACTGCTTGATTGTCATTGTTTGTAATACCAGCTGTCAACACATTCAGGATTTCTTTTGCTTTCTCATTCTGAAACATTCAAAGACACAAAATCAAACATAAGAATCAAAACAAAAGGACAAGACTGTTTATCATTAATAGAGTTGACTTACACAGAGGTCAAGCTTTGCCTTGAGTTCCCCATAGGCAGATTCTAGTGCATCAGTTGCTCCCGTGACAGGCCATGTTGTGTTCTAGGTTCATAAAAGAAAAACAAGTTAGATAATACAAGTTCAGCAAATTCAAGACAGACAATAATAGTTAAATAAAGACAACACCTTTTAAGACTTAACTTATGCTACAACCAATTGACACACGTTTCTACTTAAAAGAAGATAAGGAACTAAGACTGTGACTAAGTACAGCATTAACCAGATTAATTATCAAACTAAAGCGAAACACCACCTACCACTAAAGCCTTTAATTATCCAAACGAAAAACAAAGATAAGGATAAACCAAAGGCGAGGGACACAAATATAATAAACACACACATCTGGGATCTAGACATCTTTAGATTCTTTCTTACACGCTCGAAAACAGACAAGTGACACTGACATAATTAACATATGATTGTCATAAAGTAGGAACCTTTTTCTCCTAAATTGAACAATTATGCACAGTGCTAACATAGGATCAAAAACACTATGGATCACATAGGAACTGAGAGTAGTCATTACCTTTCTGGGTCTACCAACGGGACGTCCTCGTCCACGCTTTGGCTTTGCGATAAGCCTATTCTTAACACCACCGATCTTAGGTGGCCTTCCTCGACCACGCTTTATCCCTGGAGCAACAGCTACAGCTTCTCCACCTGCTGGGGCAACAGGGGCTACTCCAGAGTCAACTCTTCTTGGCCTTCCACGGCGTCTAGCACCGTTAGCAACGTAAGGAAACACAGAGGCAGAAGAGGAGACTGATAAGGGCTTCCTCTGCCTCCCAGCAGCTCTACGACCTGGTGGCCTCCCTCTTCGTTTCATGATCACAGACATACCCGCAGGTCGAGGGATCGGAGCAGATCCGTCCTTTCTAGGACGACCAGGTCCTCTCTTTGCAGACTCTGTAACCGCCTGAGTCGGACTCGCTACAGGAAACTGGGGCTGCTGCTCCCAGCTTGGCTGTCCGTTAAGCTGGACAGCGTTTGGTTGAACACTCATGAGTTGTTGTTGTTGTGGAGTTTCAGGTTTAGCCTTTGGAGGTCGTCCACGTCCTCGCTTCTGCGGCTGAGAAGCAGAGCCAGCCGCCGGATCAAGAGGACTAGGGTTGCTCAGAGGAGACTCAGATCTGGGGGCAGCCAGACCTGCGGCGGCAGCAGCCGCCGCGACAGCCACGCTCTCCGGAGCGGCAGAAGAAGAAGCAGCGAGCTTGTAAGACTTCTTAACCATGGAAAGAACGCCACAGTTCTTCAAGGTCTTGAGATGGTGAGCCAACAAAGCCGCGTGAGCCGCGGGTAAAACAGGGTTAGATCTCTCGATGTACCTCGAAATCGCCATCTTGCTCGAACCCTCAGGCTCGTTCAAATGCGCAATCGCCTCCACAATCAACTAAACACAGAGAGAGAGAGACATAAAGGTAAGCACTTTCTAAAAAGGGTCTTCCTAATTTTGTCGAAAGGTCAAGACTTTGAGATCAGAACTTACTTCAGAGTAAGGAGGAGCTGTCTGAGAAGGAGGCGTCTTGCGTCTGCGTTTGCGGTGGCGGTTGCGGCTGAGAGACATGGCTGTTGAACGCAGTTTGGTTTCCACCGTAAAAGGGAAGATTCGGAGCGGAGACGAAAGGGCTGTTGGAGGTGGGAAATTGAGGGAAAGGAGAGTACTGTGGAGGAGGACGGTGAGGATCACTGGAAAGAGATGGATCCATGGAGACAGAAACAGTGAAACCAAAGAAAGAAAGAAAGAAAAAAGACAGCGGCAGGTGAGATTTAGTTTTTAGGGTTTTTTTTTTCTTTTCTGCCTCTTTTGATTGATAAAATTGTTTTGTTTTTGTGAAAAATATATAAATGTGGGGGAAGAAATAGAGAGATAGAGTTAGGTTTGAGAGAGAGGTGGAGGATAGAGATATGCCAGAAGATGATAGGGTTGATTGCTATTACGTTAATCTCACCGTCCAATGTTTTTTTATCAATGGTTTTTGACGAGGATCGATGACGTGTCGTTTGGTTTTTGTATTTATATTTTGAGATTTGTGTTTCTTTAGCTTTTATTTTATTTATTTGGGCTTTTACCATATGCCTACATTTTAGATCCAAATGTACTCAAATTAAAAAATGGACCGCCAATTTTTTTCTAAAAGACCCGCCTCATTTTCAGTGTAAATAATTTTGTAAACAAGGATGATTGAGGTATTTCTTTTAAAAATCAAGAATATCAATTTGTTTTTGTTTTTTCTTTGATAAAGAGTATCAATTTGTTTTTCGGACATAAAGCAAAGAAGCGCAGCAAGCATTGTTGCATTTATAAAGGGTGGCTCGCATTTGTAATAAACTCCACCTTTTTGTAACCGGCTGTAATGGAGTTTAAACTCCATTAAAGAGTGTATGATAAGCAGATACTAGTATAAAGGTTCGCATAACTAAGTCGGTTGACTGAGAATTGGAGATAATATGCGCGAATTTAGAGAGAAATTGTGCTGGTGCATTAACTGAAGAAAGTTAATTATTGGATGCAATGAACTTCTAACATTTTTTTGTAATCTTACCATGAGAGAAAGATATTTGGTGCATGTATATGTTGTAGGACCTTAATTTATAAAATGGTACAATTTGAATAATTGTAAGAGAGATTATAAAAAACAATTATTACATACAGAAATACTACAAAACATAAAATAGAGAACATTTTTTTGGAGAAGGACTTCAGAATCTTTTTCCTTAATTCAAAATTATATTGTTGTATAACAGTTGTACGATAATTAGAGTCCCATGATAATTTTTCATTTTTCTTATATTCAAATCACTTGATTGAAAAGTCTAACAAATTTCTATTTTATGTGTATTCTCATTAACAAATAAACAAATAAAAAGAAAAAATTAAAAGAAATTGTTGTTCACCTTCTTGATAATAGAATGAGAGGAGGCATTAAATAACTTAGGAAAATACCAAAAATGTTTTTGGTCGCGATAGAAACAAATATTGCATTAATTTTGGTATTAACCACAAAATTAAATTGATTTTTACTTTGGTGACTAAAACTGATTTTTAACAAAGTTAATGCTTTTTATCAAGATTTATTCTCTAAAACAACTATTTATTTTCTAATTAAATTTTTATTTATATAGTAATCAATTACATTAAATAAAATTTTGATATAAAATATAGATTATTGAACCATTATCCATATAACCGAATTGTTATCTACACTGAACCCGAATCTGAGTTTACACTAACTCAATTTGGTGTGTGAGGTTAGTTTAGTACAAATTCACATTTCTCTATAAATACCTAAATTTATTAATTTTGATATACTTTTATACACTATTTATTTTTGTACTACTAAAGCAACAATGTCAACATAAACATTTCTCGTTCAAACAAACTTCATGTTTAACATCGGACTCAACCATATTTGTTCCTACTTTTAAAGAAATCTAAAGTTGAATATCCAAAATAGAAAATATATTTCATACTAATCAAGCAAAGCAATCATTTCCAAATACATAAAATACAAAATTGTTTTCTTACGATTTTTCCACTACAAAGCTGAATGTTTCTTTAACTGTCAACTTGATTGAACAAACAATATAAAATATATAGGTATATGAATTTACGTGTGGAGAACTATCATCACACGAAAACATACATGATCATATATGATTGCTAAATAACGAATATGTATATTTCGGCACAGAAAATTATCAACAAATGAAAAAGAAATATAAAATACCAAGTTACCAACATTGCGAGAAGAAAAAGAATTTTCGACGTACCATTATATTTCGATCGATTCTAACTATAAGCTTATTCTAAGTCTTTCCAATGTTTATTTTTGTTGGCCGCTTTATGCCGACGAATTTGACACAACAACTATATATTATATTTATCGCATTCACCACAGTGGATAGAAGATAATGGTGACCATTCAAGCTCCAAAACTCAACCTTAGCCAAGTCGCTTTCAATGCAATATCTATCTACGTTTGTCTATTATATCTGCGTGTGTTGTGTGCGTGCGTGTGCTCAATTCATATTTAAACAAAGTCAAACACAGAAAGAACACAAAAATGCGGCAAATAAACGACGAGAGAGAGAGAGACCGGACGACAACCACATAGTCAAGGAGCAATGACTACAATACGCTACCATGTATGGACAGTAGTATACTTACCAAACCCTAAAGAATATCATATTATTCACGTGTTTCGTACTCTGTAATGAAAATGTTACATTTTTTTCTATAGTTTTGGTGGAAACGTGTTTGCTCAGGTGCCTTGTCAAAAACTTAAGGCTTGCTTGGCTCTAGTGGAAATGCTTGATCTATAGACTATACCTGATAAGTCTAGGCTTGTGATTTGGCTTAGACAGTTTACTTAGTAATTTGGTAAAAAGTGAATCGTCTACAAGTTCAGAATATGCAGGCCCGTCTTAACTTGTTGAAGGGCCTGGGCAAAAAAAAAATTAAAACTTTTTAATTAATTAATTTAATTATTAAAAAAATTATTTTTTAGAAAAATATAGCTAAGCTTATTATTTTGGTTTGCATTTTAAGGTTTAGATTTTTTTTGCATTTTAAGGTTTAATAAAACTGTGAATATCATACTTATAAATTCTGTCTAAATTCAACACTTTAAATACAAAAAAGCTATGTTCTTTTTTTTTTAAATATAAATATGAATTTTTATTATTAGTAAATATATCATATTTAGGTGGGCCCTAAAGCTTTAATGATGATGAGAGTACATATTTTTATTGTTATATATTTTTATTAATAGATGAGGTTTGAAAATTTAATTAATTATGGGCCTTTTTAATAACTGAACAAATTAAAAAAGCCTTTGAAATGACACTAATTTTTTTTTTTGGATTTATGGGCCCATGGCAACTGCCCCTGTTGCCGTAGTCGAGAGCCGGGACTGAGAATATGATATTAAATGTGTTTCTTTCGTCACCGGATCAACCAATAAAATATACTCATTCCGTTTTATTTTAGTTATCGTTTTAGATTTAAGTACACAAATTACGAAAACATGTAATTTTACATATTTTAAAAATAATTAACCACATTTCAACCAATATAGTAGCATATAAAATTAATAAATTTTACTTTTGAAGTCATTAAACGGCACTTATTAAAACGAAAATTTTATTATTAAAAAGGTGAAGTTAATTTGATTTTTATATAATAAGTACATATTTGGGTAATAAACACATTCTATTAAACGATCACATAAATACATTTAATACATCATCGAAAAAATGGGTAGAACTGCAAATGAAAGAATAGAAAAATGTAAACTGCACAAAAGCCATTGCTATTATTCTCTCTACATTGGTATATGAGGAACGTCTCATTTTAACGAAGTAATGTATAGAGATTCTAAACTGTTGTTTGAATGTTTTACATGAAACGATAATATATGTTCTGCTTTGTCAAAAGAAAAAGAAAAGCTCATTGAGATTTGGCAATATCAGTATTAACAACACCAATTAAACCATCCTTCACATGTCAATGGGCCCAAGTTGCCAGCCTTCAACACAAGGCTTACTTCAATAATGGACCTCAACATGGGTCATATCTACGTGCAGTATCTCTCTCCCTTGTTAGTGATTTTGATCTTTCTGCTTTGAAGTACATCAGTGAAGAGGGAAGAGAGAGTCCCTGGTCCTAAGGAAGAGAATTGATTACATAACCACGATAACATGAATAGAATGAGCCAGATGGGTTATAGTGTCGGAACTCGGAAGCTTGCTGAAAAGTGCTAGCATCAATGCATCTATATAGATTGGCGTGAAAGGAAAAAACAAATAAGAGATAATTGTAGAAATCGAAAAACCGAATTGAAACAAACAATTAAATAAACGTGATAATGACGAAAGAAATTAATGAAAGACGATTGATAAAATGTTTTCATAAACATAACTATAGAGTCGATATATGATATATTTTCTTTTATTGTTTATATTCACTCTAAAAGTAGTCACATAATAAAATTACTGGTAGACTGTCATGTGACACTCGTGAACTAGTCCCTACGAACTATAAAACTACAAAACACACTTCTATGTGAGATTACTAGTATATTTTTAATGAGAAAACGTAAATGATAAATAAGAGAAAGAAGAGTTATTTAAAGAGAGAACGAAGTGAGACTTTTCGTATTTAATGCAGAATATGTGTACATTAGCAGATACTTCGCAAAGATCACATGAAGTTGAAGTTACAAAAATTTATTTTTCAAAATTCTACAATTTTACTTACAATTATTTGTTGTTTTTAAAATAAAATGAAATTTTTTATTGGACCTATGATCTCTCACCAAAAGGCTATCCCACGCCCAAGCAAGCCAGGCAACAACAATGCACATTGGGTGAGCCATCCTCTCTCAGCTCTGAGCCATCCTCTCTCAGCTCTGAGCCATTAAACAACACCAAGTGCATGGCAATAGATAAATCACACTATTTCTCTCTTCATGGCCGATGTAGAACTCTTCCCCTTAGCCATTTTTCATTTTTGTTTGTGTCAACCCAACTTCCGTTAATTGGAAACAAGTGCCCCATGGGCATTACAAGTACAAGGAGATTCGAAGGCTCAAATATAAACATTATAGCCCATTACAACTACAAGATGAGTCTTACACAAAACTTAAATCCGTTGATACACGTGGTAACTAGAGGAATGGACTAAGGGCAGTGAGAAGGTTCTGGACACAATCCAGATCTCCTCGCCGACGGTTATTGTTCCGATCATCCCTCCGGTCTTCTTTCTATTGTTTTTCTGGAAATGACGCATGAAGATCTACCGCTCCCTTCGAATCCGCCTTGAAACCCAGATGCAGCGATCGCCGAATCTTCTAACTTTGGGTTCTACATGACCATCGATCGTTAAAAATCCGGGATAATCTAATTAATCAAAAGACATATTATTTGCCAAGACGTTGTTTATAAAACCATATCTCTACTGAATCTGCTTATAATCTATTAGACTTCTCCAATAACTTCGAATATCGGCCAAAAGGAGAAACTTCCTTGTTTATATCAATAGGAAGATGAAATTTCCTCTGTTGGAAGAGATATAGCACTCGGTGACCACAAGAGAACAAATTGAAGATCCGGAATGAAGAGATTGAAGCATGCATGTGGAGGAAATGAAAAAAAAACACACACCAAAAGTCGCCACTACGAGTAGCATCGGTATCGCCAAGCGAAAGTATAGATCCAATCAACTAAAAAATGAGATCGATTTAATGATCGAAAGTGTTTACGCAAAAAAAGAAAACAAAAAAAAGGTTGGTAACCGGCGGCATAAGCCACCGGCCACCAAAGATGAATCTGTTTTTGAATTCTCTAGAAAGAGGTTGCCTTTAACTTCTTCTTTTTTAATCACAGATTCATTTAGCCATTTTCATTTAATTGACAATTGAGCGTACAACATTTGAAGCCCATTGTCATTTGTATTTACATTTTTAATAAAAGCCATTGGTCTTCTATTGCTCCAAAATTATCACGAACCATTCAAAGATATATATTACACTTGTTCTTCAGATTCTTGATTTGCGTTCTTATTTGTTTTTGCTGCACGAGGAATCTAATAATGATGCAGCTGGTGGCATGACTCAAAAGGTCGTGGCTCTCCAGACTTGATTGAGATATTGGGGAGTGAAAGTTCTAGCTAACATGAGACGGCTGATTCATATACACATTAGAAGAAGAAGAGATGGTATGTGACTCTAGTCCTGTAGTTGAGATATTTACAAACTAATCTTGTTAGATACCGAGAGAGATGAGTAATGAACAAACCAACCTTAAATCTTCGTTAACTTCAATGTGACCAGAGATTCGAGTTGTATTAAATGACTTAAATGAAAATTATGATTTTTTGTTTTCTTGCTTTTGATTTGTTGTATTAAATGAATGAATGAAAATGTTTCTCTATCATTGCTTTTAATTTGTTCTCTTTGCCTCTTTCTAATCGCTTTAGAGCATGATCATAGGTGTGTTTTTAGTGGGGTTTTTAAGAAACTTTTATTGTGTGAATACCATGAATAATATAAAAATCGATTACAAAAACTATTAATTAAAAATTAATTTTTGTGGAGTTTTTATAATATTCGCAGGTCCCACCTACACATAGTAACATGCGATTAGTGTTTTTTGTTGTTTTTTTTAAATCAAAGAACAGAAAAAAGAAACAGAAAATATTAATAAATTTTCAGTAATTTCTGGGATAATCATGGCCTTAGCATTATTAAAATTTCGGTTATCAAGTTTAAACTAGTGCACAATACAATAATGAGGTTGTGAGATTTTTCGAATCTTTTCGTTTGCATATCTTTGTAAAATATAATACCTTTTGTGAAAAATAAGATTCACATGAATATATATATATTTAATTAATTAACTAAACTTATTAATAAACAATAGTATTCAATCTCCATCATCACTATGATAAGTGTGAATACCAACATTGATCCTCTCCAGATCTCAGTCACATCTTGATCTTGTCCCTCTAATGTTTCTTTTCCTCCTCCTCCTCTCTGCTTTCTTCTCCGGCGAATCTTCGCCGTCCGGAGACTCCACCGGTGATCTTAACAGAAAAGGTTTCCCGGAGGGGTTCGTGTTCGGAACCGCCACGTCAGCATATCAGGTCGAAGGCGAGACGTACCAAGACGGTCGTGGTCCAAGCATATGGGATGCATTCGTCAAGATTCCTGGTTAATCACCATTACCAAATTTTAATCACCCTTTCACAGTTTCACTTAATTAATTAAATATTTAACCATTTCGATTTCTTTTTTTGTTTGGCCATTGGAAAAAAAAAATCAGGCAAGATTGCTAACAATGCCACGGCTGAGTTAACAGTGAACCAGTATCACCTTTACAAGGTAGGTACCACTAATAGTTAATCTTAGAGATTTTCATCTAATCATAATGTTTTAGTTTATAAGTATGTTTAATGTTCATGATAAATGATAATATCAGGAAGATGTAGATTTGATGCAGACATTGAACTTCGATGCCTACAGATTTTCCATCTCATGGTCCAGAATATTCCCTGGTATTATTAGTGTGTCATATGTAAAAAGTAATCACATTGTTTATACTAGAGATTAAGATTGATTTTATTATAACTTCAACTTGCCAACACAGAGGGAACCGGTAAGGTTAACTGGAATGGAGTCGCTTATTATAACAGATTGATCGATTACTTAGTCCAAAAAGGTATTAACACATTCATAGACATTTGGTATGATTAGTATTGTTATTTTTTTGTCTTCTGAGTATACATAAATGATTAGGGATTACACCTTATGCGAATCTATACCATTACGATCTTCCTCTGGCTTTGGAAAACAAGTATAAAGGCTTGCTTGATAGACAAGTTGTGTAAGCACCAATGTGTTAACTATCTTCTCTTCTCTAGTCTCTTATGCAAAACCTTCAGACAGTTCCGATTTTTCGATCTAATGATGTATTCTACAGGGAAGATTTTGCGGATTACGCAGAGTTTTGCTTCAAGACATTTGGAGATAGAGTGAAGAACTGGATGACATTCAACGAGCCACGAGTAGTAGCTGCTTTAGGTTATGATAATGGTATATTCGCACCGGCTAGATGCTCTAAAGCCTTTGGAAACTGCACTGAAGGAAACTCTGCCACTGAACCTTACATGGTTGCACATCACCTTATCTTGGCACATGCATCAGCCGTCCAGAAATACCGCCAACACTATCAGGTACATAGTAAGTCTATGGGGTTCTTCAAATATATAATGATGATTAGTGATCGATATATTATCAGGAGAAACAAAAGGGAAGGATTGGTATTCTTCTTGATTTCGTTTGGTTCGAGCCACTTACGAGTAGTGAAGCAGACAATGACGCTGCTCAAAGAGCAAGAGACTTCCATCTCGGATGGTAAGGATGTTTAGCACTCATTGTACCTGTGACAACCTGTCCCGCGGACCCAGGCTCACAGTATCTTTAAAGTTTGGTGAGCTTATAGAAGTTCCCTTTTAATGGGTGTTTTTTTGCAAAGGTTCATTCACCCTATAGTATATGGAGAGTATCCGAAGACGATGCAGGACATCGTGAAGGAGAGGCTTCCAAGATTCACTGAGGAAGAAGTGAAGATGGTGAAAGGTTCTATAGATTTTGTGGGGATTAACCAATACACAACTTATTACATGTCCGCTCCACATCTCACAACCAAACCTAAGGAGTTAGGTTATCAACAAGATTGGAACGTCGTTTTTAACTGTAAGTTCTTGTTCATATATATATTCATCCTTATGAGATTGCATTGTGACAAAATATGTAGCATTACTGAGAAATCTCAATCTCTACACATGCAGTTGCAAAGAATGGGAAACCAATTGGTCCAAGGGTGAGTAATGATTTTCATTTGACTTTTCTTAAGTCCCTCTACTTAGTGTTTCATTATGAAATAATCTATTTTTATAGGCACATTCAGAATGGTTATACAGCGTACCATGGGGAATGTACAAGGCCATGATGTACGTTAAAGAACGTTATGGCAATCCAACTATGATTCTCTCCGAAAATGGTATAAATAGTAGAATCCTCAATGTCTTTCTTTGTTATATTTTCCAAGATTTATAGGAATGTGAAGTGTTAAATGTTGAATATAATCTTTATAGGTATGGATGATGCGGGCAACATTACTCAAGTTGAAGGAGTAAATGACACAACAAGAATCACGTATTATAGTGACTACTTAACACAGCTTAAAAATGCAGTAGACGATGGAGCCAATGTGAAGGGATATTTTGCATGGTCATTGCTTGATAATTTTGAATGGTTATCTGGATATACTTCAAGGTGCAGAAGCTAACTAATGAATCTTATATTGTGTATGTGATTATATTCTGATGATATGTTAGTCTAAACTAATGCTTTTGATTTTGTTTAGGTTTGGAATTGTGTACGTTGATTACAAGGACTTGAAGCGATACCCCAAGATGTCTGCTTTATGGTTTAGACGTCTTTTGAAACGGGACCAGTGATGTGATCAGTTTGTCCATGATTTGATATATGCGTCTTTATTTGACTTTCCAATGCTAATAAAAGTTCCAGCCGCAAGAAGTTTTGTTCTTGTATTGTAGTAACTTTCAATAATGTGTAGCCCTTCTTCTCCAAAAAAAAACTTTCAATAATGTGTATGGCGTTTTACACTGAATTTTCTCATCATCGCCATAATCCTCAAGATTACACATAATACGTATTAAGAAATAACAAAAAGTTATTCTGCAATGTATTGTTGTAGTAATAAGGGCATGTTTATTGTATGTATCTTAGTAGGGGTTTTTAGTTTTTCTAAAATATATTTTTAAGGCTCGATTATCCCTAAGAAACCCATTTGGGTTTCTAATTTTTTTTTTTTGAAAATAAGTGAACCAATCGCGAGCCGCCACGTGTTAGTGGGGCCTGCAAATAGTTTAAGAAACCTATAAAAAATAGGTTTTTAATTTATAGTTTTTGTAATCGGTTCTTATGGGATCCACACAATAAAAACCCCATAAGAAACTCACTAAGAAACCCTTATAATCATGGTCTTAGATCACTTCCATCAAGAGATTTTTAGGGGGCTCTTAATCCAAAAATAGTGGTGGACTCAACTACTTTTCTTATGAACCGGTTCTAAAAAATTCAAATTAAAAACCGGTTCTTACACTGTTTCGTGGGCTCCACTAACATGTGGCGGTCTACGATTGGTTCTTTTTTATTTTTTATTTTAAACCATACACACAGAAAAGTAAGAAACCCTAAGGAGTTCTTACTGATGGACATGCTCTTAGTTTTTAACTAAGAAAACCTAAAAATCGTATTTTAAATAGACATAAAAACCATTTTTAACCCAAAAATTAAAAAATTAAAAAATCAAATTAAGTTAAAAACTATAAGAAACCAGAAATAAACATGATCTAACACCTTTTCCAATAAAATAAAATAACTTTATTATAGAACAATTTTGCTCTAATAGTTTAATAAAATTAATCTATCTTAATATAAATTATGGAGAAACAATAGTGTATTATTGGAGATGTCTACATAGATGTTACGTTGCTTTTTGGACTCAATAATGCGATGTAATCATTCCCCTACGACCAAAAAAGAGACTATAGCACGACGATTTACTCACATGTTATTTAATTTATATTTTCACATTTTCAACCCTAAATGAAGATCTTAGAATTTTGTGCATTTGCGTATAGAATTAAAAGTAAATGTACTTTATTTTTTTATTAACTTTAGTGTTGTTGTTATTGTCATTCTCACTCGCAGAGTCGCAGTTAGTGCGTTGGAGAGTGTTATAGGAAGAGGACGTTTTCACGTGAAGATTGTGGGGGCATGGTCCAGTCCTGCCTGCCTATGGATCCACGAAGGTCTCAACTTTTCCCTTGTCGGCTTCTGAACTTATGATTCGCGTGATTTTCTCAAAACGTGGGCCGACACGATAAACTCGATCATTTTTCAAAGTTTACACAATATTCAGACTTGGCTTAAAGGATCCTTTCAGGGTTTTTTGCCAAAACTGACCTAAAACTTGATTTGAAATACAAAAGTAAACTCAAACTTGAATCAAATGCAAAAGTAACCTAAAAGGCTATTGAAATTACAACTAGCTCCTTGTGAACAAAAAAAAAACGGAATTTTTTTTACGTTTCTAACCCCCGCAAGTCTTCTGTCTAGACGACATACAAGAAAGTCGTCTAGACGACTTACTAGTAAGTCGTCTAGTATAGTACTTCTTAAAAATAATTTAAAAATTTTGTAAGAAATATTTTGATAAGTGAAAAATTGAAATCATGTAATTAACGTATGTTTAAAGAAATATAAATTAAGATATAACAAAATTTAATTGTTTTCAACATAGATGAGTGAAAGTAGTGAGTCATGATATTCTTTGGTTTAGGTTTTGCCAACATATGTTGTAGTATTGTATGTGTTCTTAGGGTTAGATTTTGGAAAGCATAAATGTTTTTTTGAAAAATTTAAAATTGACCTAAGTGTATTTATTTCTGTATATAGTAAACACTATTTAAGTATAATTTGATTTTATAACGTGGTTTGTTTGTTATTTTAGTCAATTTCGTTTAGGGTTTAGGGTTTAGGGTCTGGGACGACTTACTAGTAAGTCGTCTGGTGAATATTTACGGTAGACGACTTACTAGTAAGTCGTCTGATGCACGTTCAAACCGGACCGAACATTTAGTTTTACCATTTTACCAATGTGCTTTTAAACATAACCGGATTTTTTTACCGGGCATATATAAGATTTTTTTTTTTTGGTTTACTGTTTCGCGAGATTTAGAAACTGTAACGTCATTCTCTCAAAGAGGCGATTTCGAAGGCGATTTCGAAGGCGATTTCGAAGGCGATTCTCTGTAATCCATCATTCTCACAACCGTTTCTCACCGCCGTTATCACCGTCATTCTCACCACCTTTCTCACCGCCACTTCCTCTATTTCAAACCCTAGCGCCGTTTGTCTGTAAACCCTAGCGCCGTTTGTTTGTAAACCCTAGCGGCGTTTGTCTGTAAACCCTAGCGGCGTTTCTTTCAGAGGCGTGTCTGTAAACCCTAGCGAGGTAAGTTAAAACGTTGTCTCTTAAGTCCACCGTTCTCACCACCGTTCTCACCGCATTTCTTTTTGGCTGTCTATTTTGGCAGATTTATAACCGCTGTGTCGAAGGCGACTATGGCTTCTCCGAAATTTCAGGTATGCTCTAAAAATGTCTACTGGAAGTCTTGGAAGACTTATAATTAAGTCGTCTAGAATGTCTTCCAGACGACTTAATTATAAGTCGTCTGGAAAGTCTTCCAGACGACTTAATTACTAGTTTTCCAGCTGGAAGACTTTACAGACGACTTAATTATAAGTCGTCTGGAAAGTCTTCCAGACTTATAATTAAAATGTTATACTGAGATGGTTGTCTTTCATTGTTTTGCAGACAAAAAAATGGATATTCCAGAACTCCCCCGTAGGTTGCATACATTAGGGGAAGAGCCACCAGCAATGAAAGTTATTTCTTATCATACGGATTGTACGAAGTTGCATAATGCTTTAAAGAATGCTCTTCATGGTGACGAATATGAAGAGCTAAAGGAGTCAAAGCTGGGAGTTTTCATCAAGTTTAAAGAGCTCGGATTTGGTTGGGCTTCAAGGCTGGTGCACTACATGCTCGGATTCCAGCTGGACATAAAGAAGAAGTACGAGCTGTGGAGTCTAGTTGGTCCAGAACCTGTGAGGTTTTCACTGTTAGAGTTTGAAAACCTCACTGGTCTAAACTGCGAGTACATAGAGGACCTTGAGAGACCGAGGTGTGCTGTCACAAAGGAGATGGCTTCTTTCTGGGACATGTTGGGAGTTCATGTCGAAACTGGGCCATCTACTGAGCAGATAATAGCAGCATTTGAGAGATGCGAAGGGTGGTCTCGGGAAGATCGCAAGCGGCTCGGGTACCTTGCCATCTTCACTGGATATATAGAAGGGAGAAAGTATTCAACCGCCACAAGGGTTAGTCTGGCAAGGCTTGTGATGGATTTAGAACGTTTTGAGAACTATCCATGGGGGAGAGTCGCGTTCAAGGTGCTGATGGACTCTTTGAAGGGCAAAGATATTTCGGGCTGTTACACTGTCGATGGGTTTATACAAGCTCTCCAGGTCTGGGTGTACACAGCTCTGCCGGAATTGGCTGCTAACTATGGTAATCCCATACCAAATAGACCGTCTCCACCGATACTGGCTTACATGGGTGACAAAGGACGCAGATGCTTTATAGATGCTATCTGCAGACAGGTATTTACTTCTATCCTTTACTCCAAAAATTAAGTCGTCTGGAAAGTCGTCTGGCAAGTCTTCTTACTGGACGACTTACCAGACGACTTAATTAAGTCGTCTGGAATGTCTCCCAGTAGGAAGAATTTCCAGACGACTTAATTAAGTCGTCTGGTAAGTCGTCCAGTAGGAAGACTTTCCAGACGACTTAATTAAGTCATCTGGTAAGTCGTCCAGTAGGAAGACTTTCCAGACGACTTAATTTTTGGAGTAAAGGATAGAAGTAAATACCTGTCTGCAGATAGCATCTTTAAAGCATATGCGTCCTTTGCCACCCATGTAAGCCAGTATCGGTGGAGACGGTCTGTTTGGTATGGGATTACCATAGTTAGCAGCCAATTCCGACAGAGCTGTGTACAATTAAAGGAGTCAAAGCTAGAGCTAAAGGATAAAACACTTCCTGAAGCCCATGAACAATTAAAGGAGAAGGATGAGAGTTTTAACGATGAGTCCGCATCTGAGAATCTTGTTCTATTGGCCAAAAAAACAAGTTTCACTCCAGCAGAGAAACAACAGCAGGTTGCTAGATATGAGGACAAGAGAGAAACTGCTTTGGCAGTTGTCCGTCAAAAGACTGAGCGGAACAGGAAAGTTGCTGCCTCACAGAGATCTCCTTATACTGCAAACACGAAAAAACCTTCTAGAGCCTACAATCCCTTTGCAGCACTTGACATGAAGAAGTTGAAGGAGCTCGTCGAATGGTTGCAAACTGATCCGTAAGTGATTGCCTACCTTGCTAATAGCTTCTCCCTATAAAAACTAATTGCTTTTCGTGTTTGCAGTCATTATAAAACACCTGCAGACAAGAAACCTCGTACAAGTCCGACGTGGTGGTATCACGTCCTTCGGACCCCCCTATCTTGGCTGGAGGATTGTGTAAGTCGTCTGACAAAACTGATTAGTAGATTACTTAGTAAGTCGTCTGGTAAGTCTTCTACATAGTCGACTTACCAGACGACTTACCATAAGTCGTTTGCGTAGAAGACTACCATAAGTCGTCTGGTAAGTCGACTATGTAGAAGACTTACCAGACGACTTATGGTAGTCTTCTACGCAGACGACTTATGGTAAGTCGTCTGGTAAGTCGTCTGGTAAGTCGTCTGGTAAGCCGTCTATGAAGACGACTTACCAGACGAGACTTACCAGACGACTTATGGTCTTATGGTAAGTCGTCTGGTATCTTATGAGACACATAGTCGTCTGGGACAGCATTCGTTCACATATCTCCCCTCAAGAACTGGATCTGATAATGGAGCCTTTTCTCCAGATGCTCCCTTATCTGCTTTTTGAGTGCGCATCCGTTTCTCAACGTGACCAGTTATCACTGGAGCCATTCACGTATGAGAGACCAACCGATATCCCTCAGGCCAGATCTGGTGATTGTGGCGTGTACACTCTGAGGTACATTGAATGTCATGCTCTTGGGATGCCATTTAACCAAAAAGACTTTGCTAAGCCCAACGCGAAGACTATGAGGGATAAGATGGCGATCGATATATTTAAAGAGCTTCCTGAGCAGCATGCGAAAGAAAACGATGACCTAGTAAAAAACCTTGGAACATATGATGTATGATAGATTAGGATTTGTGTGTATTTGAACTTGTAATTTATGATAGATTAGGATTTGTGTGTATTTAAACTTGTAATTTATGATAGATTAGGATTTGTGTGTATTTAAACTTGTAATTTATGATAGATTACGATTTGTGTGTACTTGAACTTTTAATATAATTAGACGACTTAACATTATATTGAACTTTTATATTGGACGACTTAACATTATATTGGACGACTTAGCATTATATTGGACGACCTAACAGAATACTGGACGACCTAACTGAATACATAGACTAACTTGAAGGTCTTCTGGATGACCTAACTTGAAGGTCTTCTGGACGACCTAACTTGAAGATCTTCTGGACGACTAACTTCAAGGTCTTCTGGAGGACTAACCTTCTGGACGACTTACTTGAAGGTTTTCTGGAGGAATAAACTCTGGACGACTTACTTGAAGGTCGTCTGGACGACCTTCAAGTTAGTCGTCTAGTGGTTCCTTACATTGTGGTTTCGTATGACCAGTTTCCTTGCAATTTGAGCATCTATAAACCCTGTGTTGTTTCCTAGGTTTGCGTCCTTTCATCCTGGATAGCTCCAACCAGGATTGCCATCTTGATTTCTTCTGTCTTCCCCGACCACGTTTTACCTCCGGAGGCAAGCATGTGCGTTCCTCAACTTGTTGTCCAACACAAGGATATATATTTTCTGAGTATCCTGCAAACAAATAATCCTTTGAGTACACTGGACTTACAAGTGTGGAGATATGCAAACCAGCATGTATTCCAGCAGCTATAGCATGAGAGCAAGGTATTTTCTCCATTGCATAAACACCACAATCACACTTGCCATGTTCCAAATCAACCACACAGTCCATTTTGCCACCTTTCACAAAGAATCGCCATCCATCAATTGGTTGAACCCTCATCGTATCTGCTATCTCCGATCGAACAACAAGCAAGTATTCAACACCGCGACTATGGTGACTTGGGAGACTCAAAGCATCATCTCTCCTTTTCCAAAACCACTTTCCTAGCTTCTCTCTTATGTACTCCAATAGGAAATCCTCTAGCTCGCTTCAGTGCGAAATTAATAGATTCTGCGATGTTGCTTGTTTTTATGTTGTACTTGTCCCCCTGAGAATAAACCCTTGACCATAGGGTGACATCGGCATCCTCCAAATACGTTGCAAGGTCCGGGTTTGCACTCCGTATCTCAGCCATGTACCGGTTAAAATCTGAAACCGTATGGGCATAAGCAGCACCTTTCACCAAGTACAAGAGATGTTTCCCTTTATAAGTTTTGACAATGTTATCTTGAAGGTGATAATAACATATTCCTCGGGTTGCCCAGGGAAACACCTTCTCACACGCACTTTTAATGGCTGCATGCCGGTCGGAGACTATCACGAGAGGCTGCTCATCAGATAAACAACTAGCCAATTTTGTGAAAAACCATTCCCAAGAAGGGTTATCTTCAGCATCTACGATCCCAAAAGCCAATGGAAATATCTGAAAATTCCCATCTTGTGCGGTTGCAACTAACATAGTACCTTCATACTTCCCATGTAGGTGAGTCCCATCCACGACAATGACCCTTCTCTGATACTTAAAACCTCTGATAGAAGCTCCAAAAGAGAGAAATAGATACTTAAATCTTTTTTTAGAATCAAGTTCTATAGCTGTGATAGAACCGGGATTTGCTAAGGAGATTTGCTCGAGATATGATGGTAGACGCGAATACCCATCTTCTGCTGATCCTCTCACCAATATTTGTGCATATACCAGTGCTCTGTATGAATTGGTGTAATCAAGCGTCATGCCAAACATGTTCTTCATTGCATCAGTGATATGCTGTGGATTCAACCCATCAATGATTCCAACACGATCAATGAAAAGCCTAGCAACATACTTCGGAGTACAGTGTCTCCGCTGAGCGATTCGGTCTCCCACTGAGCATGTATGTGTTTCCACATAGTTTGTTACCCAAAACGTGTTTGTTCCATGTTTCACACTCGCTCTCATCTTCCATCCACAACCACTAACCCGACAGGTTGCCACAAAGAGAGTTTTCGTTGACTTATATATTCTGAAGGAAAACTTACGCTTAACTACTGTCAACCGCAGCTCTGAAAGCAGTGCATCCTTGCTAACAAAACTCTGGTTGACGTAGATACTGTTACCATTCGATCCTTCTCCTTCAATAGCATAAGTCTTTTTGAATTCTTCAAAACACATATCATCATCTTCTTCCAAATCCTCATCTTTAACCTTTCCATAAACACTGTAATCCTCACCATTCTCGTCCGCTTCAGCAACAATAGAGATATCAACATCCTTCTCCCCATCATCCTCCTCCCCATCATCCTCTTCCCCATTATGATTCTCATCTTCAACCAAATCATTATCATTTTCAAAAAACTCATCAGTTTCATCATCTTCATCCTCCTCTTCCCTTTCCTCTGAAACTGTTTCCACCTTGCTATGGCTTGATACACAAAGCCGTACTCCATGCGTTTTGGTTATCTCGAGCAAGTTTCGAACTTGTCTATCACTTGTAACATGAATAGGAGGAGTGTCTGGAACCTGCATCATTTCAGCTGGTAACAAGTAAGTTATCTCCACAGATTCTGTGCTCATGTCCAGGTTATAATCTTCTTGAACCATTGCAACAAGTTCAGCATGTGTCGAACCTTCACTCAACAAAAATAGTCTCGCTCCTTTGGAATTATCAACCACAAAATCCCAATTAGAATCTTCCAAAAACCATTCTCCATACACTGCATGTAACTGACGCAACATCTGCAAAATTTCAAAATAAAACACATTAGTAAACATAGAGAAAATGAAAGTTTACTAAACATTGACGCAGACGACTGACGGTTAAGTCGTCTGGAAGACATAGACGACTTACAAGTAAGTCGTCCAAATAGGTCATTTTTGCAATTGACTTTAAAATGGGACGACTTACTAGTAAGTCGTCCAGATTTGTTTGTTAAGAAAAAAATTCTAGACGACTTACTAGTAAGTCGTCCAGGATAAACGGGTTAGTTTTGCATTTGACCGAGTTGTGTCAGATATTTGACTTTTCCTGGACGACTTACAAGTAAGTCGTCTCTGGGAAATCAAAAATTTCAATATTTTATTAAAGCTAGACGACTTACCTGTAAGTCTTCTCAGGTTATTTTAAAATTCGAAAATAAAACTTAAATATTTAACTTTTCCCAGACGACTTAATTTAAAGTCGTCTAGGTAGAGGACTTACTTGAAAGTCGTCCGAGAGAAGCAAGGTTTGACCAGAATCTCGGAAAAAAATCTGGACGACTTCGCTTATCCTGGACGACTTTCAGGAAGGTCCTCTACCTAGACGACTTCCAAGTAAGTCGTCTGGGAAAAGTTAAATATTTAAGTTTTATTTTCCAATTGCAAAAGTAACCTGAGACGACTTACAGGTAAGTCGTCTAGCTTTAATAAAATATTGAAATTTTTGATTTCCCAGAGACGACTTACTTGTAAGTCGTCCAGGAAAAGTCAAATATCTGACACAACTCGGTCAAATGCAAAACTAACCCGTTTATCCTGGACGACTTACTAGTAAGTCGTCTAGAACTTTTTTCTTAACAAACAAATTTGGACGATTTATAAGTAAGTCGCCCGTGTGCTTAGAAGACTTACCCGTAAGTCTTCTTCAGCCAGACGACTTACGGGTAAGTCTTCGACGCGAACAAATCTGAAAAAATTTTCAATTTCATACCTTTCACTAGTGAGATGACTTCCTAAGCACAAATAGTCCTCTCCAACCACCCAGAACCTCAAACGAAAGTAACCCACGAAGATTAGTATGCTTGAATGGCTCTACCAAGCCTAAAAAATTTAGAATCAAAAGCTTGAATTTTTTGGATGAATATGGAGACAAAGTTAAAGAGATGTTATTTTTTGTTCATAACATTTAGTGCCAATCAATTTTAGGTAGTGTCAATCAATTTTAGGTGCATTAAGAGCTTCAAATTGGTTGTTCATGGTGGTTGTGGTATTGATGGCAATGGCAATATTGTAAATATTTGAAGATGATGAGGTTGAGAGAGTAAAAATGCTATTTTCAGAAAAAAAAACAAGAAAAAAAACAATGGCATTTTCGTAAATAATGTGAACATATGGGGTGAATTGGACACAAGAAATGACAAAAAAAAGGAGAAGTTAATTTTGTGTTTGACTTTGAGTTTTGAGTCAATTTTGCAAAAAAACCCATCCTTTCATGCTATATTGAATATATTATATAGTTCGGACATTGGACATAGGCGCTTAGAGATACGTAGAAACTTACCAGATAATAATTTACAAGATCCAGTAATGTTTATAGAGAAAAAAACAGAAGACAATAATATCTGTAATATAGTATATGCAAACAATTAAGAAAATCAAAATGAAATCCTCGATTGCGAATATGATTCCCATTGATCCGCAGCACCAAAAACAAACAATGTCTGGAATCCTACGTACTATTCTTTAGTATTTGTTTTTGTTACAGTATTATTTAATACGTACTTTCAAAATGTTAAGAGACGTTATATTAAAATTGATAATGACGTAAAACGTGTCAAGAATTTTAACCCCTCTGGCTTTTCCGTCTCCTTGCTCTGTTTTTTAATTGTACTGCTCTGTTTCTAGATTTATTTATAACAAATCACATTTGAGTTGTCTTACATATTTGATTCCTGTTTTGTATAATTTTTTTGATGAAAATATTTAAAATTTAACAAAAAAAAATTATGATTAACATTTTACCAGATGTTGACAAAAATGAAAACAGGTTCTGGGTATTAAAACTTACTTATTCTCTAAGATATTGTACCGAATTTATCGTTTGACCGAGAATTTTTTACCAAAATTTCCAGATTTTATATTTGACAGTTATAAAAAAATTAATTATATATTTGTTTACAAAGTTGTATTATTCTTTATAGTATAAAATATCTGAAACTGGTGAACATCCACTATCCATTGATATACTTAAAAGCCAGAATTTAAATCCCATCAAACTACAAGACTCTTATCCAAATTATGGAATTGTCACTTAATTCCATCCTCTCATATTTATGCAATCATCATATTATTATTATTTACAAAATAAAGACTTAGAAAGAGCCTATAAATATCCATACAGACTATCCTCCTCAAACTAATATTCAGAACTCACTCACCACCATGAGACACCTCATTGCCCCTCTGTGGCCTCTCTTTCTTCTTGTCCTCCTCCTCTCATTTTCCATCCCCGGCGAATCCTCACCGTCCGGAGAGAATATTAAACTCGACACCGGCGGTCTAAGTAGACAGAGTTTTCCAAAAGACTTCTTGTTCGGAACCGCCACGTCAGCTTATCAGGTCGAAGGCGAAACTCATCAAGACGGTCGAGGCCCAAGCATTTGGGACGCCTTCGTCAAGATTCCTGGTTAACTACACTTCAAACATACATATATTTTTTGATTACATAATATGGTTAATTAAATAATGATGTAAGATAATTAAACAGGGACTATCGCCAAGAATGCCACAGCTGAGGTAACAGTGGATCAATATCACCGCTACAAGGTACTAAACTATTAGTCTTAAAGATTTAAATATACTCTTAACTGAATCATTATAAGTATTTAGTCTTAATTTGCATGTGTTCATGTTAATCACATTTCAGGAAGATGTGGATTTGATGAAGAATCTAAACTTCGATGCTTATAGATTTTCCATCTCATGGTCCAGAATATTCCCAGGTATTCCTATATAATACATATTAATAATCATATATGGTTTATATTTTATATAAAGATTCATATATAACTTTAAGCTTTACCAATGCAGAGGGAACCGGTAAAATCAACTGGAAAGGAGTTGCTTATTACAACAGATTGATCGATTACTTAGTCCAAAAAGGTAACACATTCATATACACAATTGATTTTGATTACAAAAAAAGATATAACGAATATAATGGAATGGTTAGGGATTACACCGTATGCTAATTTATACCACTATGATCTTCCTCTGGCATTGGAAAAGAAGTACAAAGGCTTGCTTGGTAGACAAGTTGTGTAAGCACCAACCTTCAACTATATATACAACACACTCTTCTTGGTTTCAACTGCAAATCATTAACCGGATTAAAGTTGTAAACTTTGATTGATGCAAATTTGCAGGAATGATTTTGCGGATTACGCCGAGTTTTGTTTCAATCTATTTGGGGATAGGGTGAAAAACTGGATGACGTTTAATGAACCACGTGTAGTAGCTGCTTTAGGTTATGACAATGGTATTTTCGCACCGGGTAGATGCTCTAAAGCTTATGGAAACTGCACACAAGGGAACTCAGCTACTGAGCCATACATTGTTTCCCATCACCTTATCTTGGCCCACGCAGCTGCGGCCCAAAGATACCGCAAATATTACCAAGTAAACAACAACGTATAACTGGATTTTCTTGGTGTGACTATTATATGATAATAATGACTTTTTGTCAAACTACTTACCTATGTTCTAAAAATTGGTTTATTTAGCGTGAATCAATTTTCTTTTTTTGAAACGGTGCTTAGGCGGACACATTTGTTTATGTGTCCGCCTAACCACTAGTCTTTTATCTATGTTCTAAAAATTGGTTTATTCAGTGCGAACCAATTTTTTTTTTTGAGACGGCGCTTACGCGGACACGTTAGTTTATGTGTCCGCCTAACCATTAGTCCCTCATATAATGTCTAACTATAGTCTAACATTGCTAATATTTGAGTATTTTTTTTTTTTTTTTGTGGAAAATTTCAGGAGAAACAAAAGGGGAGAATTGGTATTCTTCTAGATTTCGTATGGTACGAGCCGCTTACTAGAAGTAAAGCAGATAATCTTGCAGCTCAAAGGGCAAGAGATTTCCATATCGGATGGTAAATGTTCAAAACGTTAAAACATCTAAAGAACTCATTTACATTTTTCTCTTGGAGGGCTTACGATAATACTCTTTTTAATAATGTTGGAAGGTTTATTCACCCAATAGTATACGGAGAGTATCCAAAGACAATGCAGTACATAGTGAAAGAGAGGCTTCCAAAATTTACAGAGGAAGAAGTGAAAATGGTGAAAGGTTCCATAGATTTCGTGGGAATAAACCAATACACAACTTATTTCATGTCGGATACTCATAACTCCACCATACCTAAGGAGTTGGGTTACCAACAAGATTGGAATGTCTCTTTCGGGTGTAAGTTCTTGGAACATTCCATATGAATATTATTATATGTAGATTTTGAGATTTTTTTTAATTAATTTACAGTTCTTTTTCGTTTATACATTTGTAGATGCAAAGTTGGGGAAGCCAATCGGTCCAAGGGTGAGCTTTACATGAATTTTGTTGATGTTCTTTTACCTCTAATTAATTAGTGTGTAAATTACTAAAATTTAAATCAATTTACGATAGGCGTACTCGTATTGGTTATACAACGTACCATGGGGAATGTACAAAGCCTTGATGTACATGAAGGAGCGTTATGGCAACCCAACTATGATTCTCTCTGAAAATGGTATCAAAGACACAAAAATCTCTAACTATAGTTTTCATTATTTTTTAATATTTAGAAATATTGAAGTCTGATAGATGCTTGAATATATCTTACAGGTATGGATGATCCAGGCAACGTTACTCTAGCTCAAGGACTACACGACACAACGAGAATCAAGTATTACAAAGATTACTTAACTCAACTTAAGAAAGCTGTGGATGATGGAGCCAATGTGAAGGGATATTTCGCGTGGTCATTGCTTGATAATTTCGAATGGTTGTCAGGATATACTTCAAGGTATGCTAGTTAAGTTAATTCGGTGCTGATGTATGATATTTTCTTAGGACATGGAAGCATTGTTGTTCATGTTTTTTTTCTTTCTTTATTGTATAGGTTTGGGATCGTCTATGTTGATTACAAGACATTGAAGAGGTACCCCAAGATGTCTGCACAATGGTTTAAGCAACTTCTGAAAAGAAACAAGACATGATTTCAAATGTGTCTATAGATGCATTTAGTTTGTAAGGTCTGGATTTCATCGTTTGAAGAGTTTATGGTTCGTTTTGGTCAGTTTGTTGTCTATTATAAGGAGTGAATTGTACCTTGAACTATATCTCCTTCTTTGACATTTCAACGCAAATAAAAAAGTTTCAGCTAGCAATAAATTTGCATATTGGCACTCTTGCACCTTTCAAAATTGGCTCATATGGAGTGTATTTTCATTTTTTATGTTATATTATGTACTATATTTTATTTCATTTCGTTTGATTTTTTTTTTTCAAGTTTTTAATTGAATGTTATATTTATTTGAAAATTTATGACTTATATTGTGTATTATGCACCACGTGTTTTGTTTGGTTGATTAAGAATGTAAGGAAATCTCTCTCTGGTTTTAGGCCGACGTTGGTCATTCTCTTTTAGTTGTTTCTTTTTTTTTCCAACTCCCACGTGAAAATAAATGGATGCAAGAAAAACCAATTCGTGAGAGAAAAGGGATGAATCCTGTGGCACTGCTGTAATTCAATTGGTGACAACTTATCATGTAGGAGTGCTGTTAAATGGTGAGGATTTGAGTTCAAATCTCACCAACAACCTAATTATGAATTATGGAGTTAATGAAAACTCATAATGGAGAGATTAGGGTCGGTGCGCTGCAGCGCTGTGAACCTGAAATCTATGGTATAGTGAGGTGTACAAGACGAGTTGTCACAAAATGGATGCAAGAAAAACCAATTCTTGAGAGAAAGGGATGAACCCACTAACAACTTTTCATCATCATCATCCATGGTGGTCTTTTTCCGACTGTAGTTTGATTTGCGAGTGAGAAAGACAGATTGTTCAAAGGTTCCTAAGCTGAAAAATACTACATGCTGTCTACAGTGTCCTTATTAACAAACACCTTGCCTTCTAGCATGTGACATCAACTCCCAGCCTTTATGGTTGTGACATAGACACCACTGATTTGAAACGAAGAATGGAGATGAGTAAGTAATATCCCGCTAAGAATGAAGAAATTTGGAGATCACGAATGTCTTCTTTTTTTTGTAGACAAAGTCGTGACATTAATAGATAAACGTTTAAACTTGTTTTTTCTTACTCTGCAATTAAACAAAAAATGCCAAAATGTTTGGGAGGGGTTTATAGATAAAAGACAGCTTCAAAACAATCGAGCCTAGAAAAAATTGGAGAAAATTAAACGACAGCCAAGTTCCTCGGAGATTTTGTAAGTCTCATCATGTCTTCTTCTTCTTCTTCTTTTTGCTTAATGCCTCTAGTAACGACCAATACCCCAGACCCTGACAACTCCATCAGTGTAACCACTGAACAATGTGCTTCCATCTGCACTCCAGTTCAAGCTTGTGCAGTAGTTCACCTGCCATTTTTCCATTATACACATTCTTTTGGTTAATCCCATTACCAAACAACATCAATGTCAAGAGTTTAACTAAAGAGTTACATTCGTGTAATAAAGCTAAATGGGAAATGATTCCTCTAATCTACTAAGGTAACCTCAAACCAAAATTTCAACTTTTTCATAATTAAAGATAAAGCAACTTTGGCCCAATCCCTAAACTAATTAATGTACCACGAGCCATGAATCACATGTCCACTAGAAAGATTCCAAGAGACATACCTTCTTCTGGTTACCAATTCCAACACCACCATCACACTTCTCCGCCTCAGCCTTGAGATCAACCTTCAACTCATCAACAACACTCTTACTCTCAAGATCCCAAATCTTAATACTACTCTCCGTCGCAGCACACAGCCAGTACCTATTCGGACTGAAACAAAGCGAGTGAATAATCGATCCACCCTCAAGCGAGTACAATTTCTTCCCCTCAGCCAAATCCCACAACAAGATCACACCATCTTTCCCCCCACTCGCACACAACGAACCATCAGGCGAAACCGCCACAGTATTAAGATAACCAGAGTGTCCAGAAAGAGAGCTCTTCAGCTTGCAGTTCTGTAGATTCCACACCTTCACAGTCTTATCCCACGAAGCGGATACAATAGTAGGCTCCATCGTGTTAGGGCTAAACCTAACGCAACTAATCCAATCCTTATGACCATCAGCTTCAGAGATCGTGTACTTACACTCACCGAGAGTATTCCACAGCTTGATCGTACGGTCACGAGAGGCCGATACGATCTGACGGTTATCGACCGAGAAGGCCACGGAAAGGACGTCTTTCGTGTGTCCGACGAATCTACGAGTGGTGACGCCGGTGGATAAGTCCCAGAGACGGAGCTCGCCGTCCCAGGATCCGGAGAGAGCGAACTGACCGTCGGATGAGAGGACCACGTCTTCGACGAAGTGAGAGTGGCCTGTGAGACGACGCTGCGCGACGCCGTATGACTTGTCGTCCTTGGTGAGTTTCCAGAGGATGATGGATTTGTCGCGAGATGATGTGACGATGGTGTCGGAGTTGTCGATCGGTGCGGCGATGGCGGTGACCATGTCGGTGTGGGCGCGCATTGTGCCCTTGAGTACGAGTCCCTCGGCCATTGTTAGGGTTTTGGAAGAGAGAGGCTCTTAGGGTTTCTTCTTTCTTCTTCGAAAATGGCGTAACTGAGGAAGTTGAGTGAAGTGAAGGTATTTATAGTTAGGGTTTGGTGCGGTTACAGCGCGGAGACTATTTAATGGGCTGAAGTTGGATTACATGGGCGTTTTATGTTTTATTCTTAGTGGGCCGAAGTTGCATAGGTCATCATATTAGAGACGGGCGCTCTGGATCGGAGCATATGCAAATGAGCTAGTCCCTTTAGACATCACTATTTTATGCAACAATTTTTAATTGTATGTAAAAAGAAATGGTAAAGCGAGTATATTAGAGATATCTAAGTGTAAATGGATTCGAATTCAGCTCATTTAGCGATACTAAAACGCATTACTATAATCCTATCACTAACACGTGGTTATTTTAATTGTATGTATGGACATTATTACAAATTTATTAGATAAACAAATACGCAAATCTTTACTAAGCGTAAAGCATCATAATTTTTTTTTAAAAATTACGACTGTGGAGCAGCACTGCATAGAGATCATTCAGGAAAAGGCAAAAGAAAACACCGCACTGTAAATAAAATGGAAGGAAAAGTTATCAGGTAAAGTGATGTTGGAAATAACGTCAAAGAGACGTACGTACACGAGGATTGCAAGCTGCTGGTAGATGACACTTATCTCAATAGGTTGGGCAAGTGTCACTCATGTCATGAGAACATGCTTTCCTTTTGACTCGCCACAAGAAGATCAGCTGCTTTATTTTCACAGTTATTTACCAAATGTGAGATCTAGTGCTGGTTTTGCGGGTCAAACCCATCTTGATCCACCCGTTTACTCTAGGTTGAGTTTTTTTTATTTAAAAATTTAATCCGTATATTCCATGACGAGAAACTATTAATAATAGCGGATGACTTGCAAAAATAATAATATTAATAATAATATAATTATGTATTTATGTATATAATTTATTAATTTAAAATCATATTTTTATCTAGTGTTAACAAAATCATAGTAAAACTATTTAATTAATTATTTAGTGTGACATATTTGAATATCTACAATAAATCTTAATAATTAATAAATATATTTATAATAAATCAATTTTAACTAAAAATTTGAATTTTATTTTTGATTATAACAAAAATCTGTTGAAAAAAAACTCTAACAAAATCTTACCATTTTTTTAGTAATGCATAAATTGATTTTGTAATTAATAATATAATATTATTATAAATAATGTTAACTAAATTTTATCATAAAACAAAAGAAAAATATATGCTATTTTTTATAAATTTATCATTATAGCCTATTATATTAGGTGCTCTATGAATAAATATATCAAACTTCTAGATTAACTTATTTTTTTTAAATTCATTTAAATAAATCACTATTCATCATTAAATGGTTTAATTTTGTAAAGAAAAATTGTAAAAAATACAAATTTCTTTATACTACTTTTTATTTTTACCTTAATCTCTTTTATCCTTATTTTTAAGAGAAAAAATACATTTATAACCTTTCGATTAATTAATCTAACATTTAAGGTAGAGTTGAGGGATGGAGGTAGGGTGAAGTAGGGTTTAGGAATGTAAAATTTAGGATTCTAATTAATTTTAAAAAAAATTTACCTCTTAAAAATGATATTTATTAAAATGTCTCTTTAATTAAAGTAAAAATGAAAAGTGGTACAACAAAAATGGTAAACTTGAAATTCTTCCTTTTGTAAATTATGTAATATTTTATAAAAAAACTAAACATTATTAACATGTGTTAAATTTTTATATCTATAACTATATATCATGCTTTTATTTACTTTGAATTTTACACTAAGATATGATCTAAAATGATTATATGCAAAATATAATAGTACAAAATTAACATTTAGTTATGTATTATTTACAAAATATGTTATTATAAATTTGATAAATTTAATAATTAATTAAATATTAACTAAAAATTAATTTTATTTTTTTAGTTATAATAAAATCTGTTGAGAAAAACGTAAGACAAGAAATATATTTATAATAAACTAATTTTAACTTATAACAAAATCTTCGAGAAGAAATCTAACAAAATCCTACAAAACTTTTAGATACTTTTATGAAATAATACATTAATTAAATTTGTATTTATCATTACAATATTTTTATAATTACTTTAATTTAAAATTTTATCATAACAAACTAAAATAAAAAATTATATATTACTTTTTATAAATTTTATCATTATATTAAAAATAAAGGTGTCTATTATTAATTAAAGAGAAATTGTCAAAAATATCACTTTTCTTATACGACTTTTTAAAAATACCCTAATCACTTTTACCCTTGTTTTTTAGAGGAAAAACACACTTATAACCATTTGATTAATTAATATAAGACTTAGGGTTTAGAGTTAAGGGGTGGTGTAGGGTGGGGGTAGGGTTAAGAATTTAAAATTTAGGATTCTAATTAAAATTTGCCCCTTAAAAAATGGTGTTTTTGAAAATGTCTCTTTAATGAAGGTAAAAATGAAAAGTGGTACAAATAAAGTGGTATTTTTGAAAATTCTCCTTAATTAAATATGACAACATTATATTAAATTTATTGATTAACCTATTTTTTAAAAATAATTTCATTAAATAAATTATCTTTCAATGTTGAAACGACTTAAATACGTAACAATGTAATATTTATTCAGAAATTAAAATGATTAACATATGTTAAATTCATAATTATATATTATATTTTTATTTTTTTAACTCACAACAATATATTACGTAAAATGATAATGGGAAATTTTCAAAAATACCACTTTTCTTGTACCATTTTTCATTTTTACTTTCATTAAAGAGACATTTTCAAAAAATACCACTTTGTAAGGGGTAATTTTTTTAAAAATTAATTAAATCTAAATTTTTAAATTCCTAAACCTTACTCCCACCCTACACCACCCCTTAATTCTAAACTTTAAGTCTTAGATTAATTAACCCAAGGGTTATAAGTGCGTTTTTCTCTCTTAAAAAATAAGGGTAAAAGTGATTAGCGTATTTTTGTAAAGTAGTACAATCAAAGTGGTATTTTTGACAATTTCTCAATGATTATATACAAAATATGATAGTACAAAATAACCTTTAGTTCTTGAATTATCTACAAAAGTAAATTTCTAGACAAAAATTGACAATTTTAATAATTATTTTAACTACTCATAGTAAGATGGAAAACTAATCTATATTTATGAAAGTTTAAAATTATATTATAGTCATAACAAAATATGTTGATGCAACAAGTATACTAAAAAAGAAAAACATGTGTCAAACACATACAACTTATTTACTTGTTCCACTTTACACTTCTTGACCTAATCACTGTCGACCTGTTATTTTTTCAAGAGGAGACACACACACATATAATATGTGCGGTTAATTAATGCGAAGACTTTAGCCAGGTTCAGAGTTGACGTGCGTGCATGTAGGCGTTAGAGAATGATAAAATTTAAGATTCTAATTATTTTTTGTTCTGTAAAATTGGTCTCTTAAAAGAATAGGCAAGTCTATGCAAAAAGTATCGCTTTGTACATGCGAATGCTGAAAATGAAAAAGTAGCTACAACAAAAAGGTCGTAAACCTGCAAAAGTCTTTAACTTAATCTAAAACCCAAGTGTCGTATAATTATGTTTTCTTTCCTCGTTAAAACATAAGCGCGTTAAAGTGATTAAGTAAAAATAAAAAATGGAGACACGGAAAGTAGCTATTGTTTGATCAGTTTTCCATAAAAGATATGGGATCTTACCAAACTGTCAAGAATACGATTTTAGTATAAAATAATGAAATAATTTTAGCCAAAAAACAAACGTCAAAAATCACATAATCTTCCATACTCAAGCATTTCCAAAAAAGTTTGCTTGACGCAAATATGACATTAAAAGCAAAGTTAAAAATGATAATATTCCAAATTTTGAAAAATCATTTTGTTGCCAGTACGGCTTACGCATAAAAATTATGTTGCTAAGAATCAAAAGTAATATAATTCTCATTAACATTATATTTATTAAAAACAAAATCAGAAAATATTTAGACCAATTATCCAAAAAATATCCTATATTGAGAAAATTTATGAACAATAATGAGTGAAACAATACTACTATACATACAATTTACGACTAATTAAAGTATACATTATTTAAACGATAATCAATGCTAGTACTGTATAAAATCTCGCAAAATGGTATTGATTTTTAAACGCAACATTGAATGAATATAATTATCCGATAAGCCAAATACTCCATCTATAGCTATCTAATTAAATAAATTGTTTAAGAAACATGATATTGCTTACGACAAAACTAGTATGAATATAAAGAACCATGATAATTGAAACGCAGGAGAAATTGTCAAAATGATCACTTAGTTACTTGCTTTACTGTCACTCTTTCACTTTGTATTTTAATCATTACCTTTATTTTTAAGCGTTTAGAGTCTGAACGCAGTGATGAGCTAGTAGTGCATGGGATACAGGCTTAGAAATGCCTAAAATTTAGGATTCTAATATACATTTTTAAAAAAAATTGTCCTCTTAATAGAAAATAGTATATTATGCAATACATAACTCTTTATAATGAAGGTAAAAATTAAACAGTTACGCGTACAACGGAAAATGCCGATCGATCAAACTTAGAAATTCTACCCTGGAAATGAGCATTCTGTTAGTCAGACAAAAGAATTAATAATGAATAAATTGACATAAGAAATTAATACAAGCATGCAGTAATTAAATTCTCTATCTTTGTGAGTATGCTTTCAGCAATGCGTGCAATTTCATTGCTGCGTTGCAACTCTAAAACTATCACTAGTGAGCTCAACCTTAAAATTAATTAGATAAGCTAAAATGTATAACAAACCAAATCAAATGTATAGTCTGAATAATGATAAATAGAAGAACTAAACAGATAAGCATTACACGAGCTTATATAAAACTGGCATAATAACACCTAATGCTGAAAATAGCTACTAGAGTTTAAAATGTATGATGATAATATGAAAACTATAAATTAGAAATAAAAAATACATATTTCCGCACGTCATAGTGCGGGTTAAATCTCTAGTATCTCATCTACACTTTCACAAAATCATATTACTGTTTATTACTTGTTAAAGACTGCTTATGGACTCAAATACATGCGGTGGCGCTGCATTACTAATGGAATAAAATTCACATCTGTCTTTTTCTTTTAAGATAACACCGACCAGTAGATCAGCCTGCTTAAAAAACTTGTCGT